>CM039515.1:14317069-14357531 GCA_022432975.1 Begonia masoniana
GGGAAAAGAAACGGCTCCGAAGAAAGAAATTTCTGTTCCCAATGCTTCTCCACGCCCAACGAGATGCGTCAACCTCGGGATGCTTGACTCCTAACCCCACAAGGTTCCGAGACGGAGCTTAACCTGAGTCTCGGTTAAGAACGGCGATGATCTACGTTTCACACGGCACACGATTCCATGGATAGTTTCATTCGACATCGTGATGGAGGACATAGCTTACGATCATCGGCTTTGATCATGCCACTCGGCATTTGATTAGGACATTGCACAATGATCCGAACACTTTGTCGCATCTCTTCGATACGGATACAGTAACGATCATAGCGATCTCCTCTGGTACCTACTGGTACGTCAGGATCCAATTGGTCATGAACATCGTAAGGTGCCGCTCTTCGCAAATCCCAGCATACCCCTGGTTGGGATGGGTAGGCCCACCACTTCACTTTCACTTAGGCCCGGGCCAAGTCAGTGGGGGGACCCTGTCGGGCTCCTTCGCGGCCCGCCCCACCCCACCCCCCCCCCCCCCCCCCCCCCCCCCCCCCCCCCCCCCCCCCCCTCCCACCCAAAAAAAAAAAAAAAATGTACGTGAGAGTTTCCCTTCATACGGCTCGAACTTATTATCAGATGCCCCGCTTCGCCCTTTGTTTGTTGGGTTGGCGCAAACACCTCGCCAAGCGGTTGTTTTTTTGTTAATTTCTATAGTTTAAAATTTTTTTAGTATAAACATACTATTGAGAGTTTTTTTAAACCAAACTCATATTTTGAGTGTTAAAATGATTTTAATCTTTTTTTATTTATAATATCTTTTATTATTGTTTACTTTTCCATTTCGATTTCAAGATAAATATTTCACTACGTCACAGTTTATACATAGTTTCAAATCGCATACTCGACTCATTTGAGATTTTGTTTTGTTTTTTTTTTTTTTTTTTTAAGTTGTTTTGTCACTCTCTAATAAGAAATTAAGTAAAATGCAATTTAGACTTTAACTATCTTTTTCAACAAATAAGATTATAAATGTATCACCCGTCAACTATTTAAACCTTATTTGTACCAGTTTCGTTAATTTTTGCATATGACCATTTTTTTTTTCCTATTTTCTCCTTTGGATTTGAAGCCTTATATGCGTACGATCTCCTCCTGCGGGAAAAAATAATAACAATTTGAATTTTAACCTATTTTCTCATCCAAATTGTTAATGATTCAAAACATTAAGATCTAAACTTTCCTTTATAATAAGAAATATCATTAGTTCTATGTTCCATCCAGAAAGTACCAAAAAGACAATTTGTACCTAAAATTTATTGACAAAACAGAACTTGGAACTCAACATTGCATAAAAGTGAGGAAGTATGTATCCCCAAATATTTATGACGCACACGCAAACCGGGATATGTCACATGCTTTTAAAAATAAGTCACGTGCTCTCGTACTTGGCTCGCCCAATGCTGTCTCTTTAAAATTCTTCCCTTAAATGTGAGTTTTAATTATTTAGAAGATATCATGAATATTTTGATAATTATGAGTTTTAATGAAAAACACTCTTTTGAGTGACCAATGAAATTCTCTATTTAATTTTATTGGTATCTAACTATTTCTTGAAGGAAATTATTAAACTACCCCTTGTCAAATTGGATCAGAACAGAACAGAGATTTATTAGCACCACTTCGATTACCCGTATGCATCTTGTTTCCTCTCTTGAATTCGAATTCCAAACGAATGCAGCGGACTATTTGTTTCGAGATCGAAAAAAGAGTAACAAAAAGAAAAATAATTCTCAAAATATGAATAATTGTATTAATTTCAAATGAATTAATAATATACGAAGCTATTAAAATAAAAAAAGAAATTAATTAAAATCATAAACTAATAAAATAAAATAAAAACTAAAATAGGAAACTAGTAAAATATGAAATTAATATAGTTTTGGAGTATTGATTAGACGATAATTGTGTCATACACGCATATCTTTGGCTTGGTTTATTTTGGCTTGTAAAATAAACCGAACCAAATCTATTCAATATTCGCATAATTCAGCTTTTCATGATTATACGGTTGAACTTGTGGAAAGGACTAAGCCCACGAGCTTTAAAGCCCATTGGAATCCGATGTGGGCTTTAAATTCCAGGGCGTCCGGCCCATAAACTGCCAACCGCATCTCCGTCTTCATCAAATCCGCCATTTTTCATTTTCTCCGACGAGCTCCCCCATTCCTGTCAAAATTATCACTTCCCAAACCTTGAAGCTTCCTTTATGCGCAAGCTAAAGGAAAACGTCTCAGCCGACCTCTTTGTTTTCTCGCTAAAGGGAAATAAAGCATCTGATCAGAATCAGACGATTCCAGTTGCAGAATTCGAAAATTCGTGATCTAACGGGTCCCTTGCCGAATCAATAAATCCTCATCGGCTCACATAAGTCTCGGACTTCTGATTCTCTGATCGTCGCCGATGGATTAGATCGGGTGAGGGGAGAAGAGGAATGATAGGAGGAGTGCCGTTGGGCGTTTTCGCAGCGTGCGTGGTGCTGTTCGTTCCGATGGGAATGGCGGGTTTGCATCTGAGCCGCAATAAAATGCTCTTCTTTAGCGGTGCTCTTTTTATTACCCTCGCCATCGGAGTTCATCTGACCCCTTACTTTCCTTCCGTCTCTGAATTCGTCTCCTCCGTCTCCTCTGCCGTCGCTTTCGACAATCGGGCTTCCTGCATTTTCTTGCTGCACGACGTCGTCTGGGATGTCAAGCCAAGCAAAGGTTTCGACCCTATAAACAACAATTCCGTCAACTACGACAAAACCTGGAGTTGGAAGCGATCCGGGGCTGTCATTGCCTGCGAATTTCAGACATTGACGCCAATGGATGCATCAGAGTTGCTTAACGGCTCGTGGGTTGTAGTTGCTGGGGATTCACAAGCGCGGTTGCTGACTCTCTCGCTTCTCAATCTGATTTTGGATTCCGACCAAATGGAAACAGTTCGGGGCGATTTGTTCAAGAGGCACAGCAATTATCAGATATCTATTGACGACATGGGGATGAAATTGGATTTCATCTGGGCGCCTTATGCCAACAATTTGACCGCTTTGGTAGCCGAGTTCAAACAAAATCGTACCTACCCTGATGTTTTGATGATGGGGTCTGGCTTATGGCATATGCTTCGCGTCACAAACGCTTCAGACTATGGCGAATCATTACAATTGTTAAGAAATTCAGTCGAGAGATTGATTCCATATTCTCCAGAACTGGACACACCAGGCCCTCTGACGGGGTCTGCTTCGATTAGATCACCTCATTTGTTTTGGATTGGAATGCCAACGCTTATAAACTCCATGTTGAACACAGAGGAGAAGAGGGAGAAGATGACTGATATATTGAGGGTAGGATATGATAAAGCTCTTCACAAGAGTAAGCTTTTGCGCAAACCAGGCGGCCCGTTTCTGCTGCTGGACATAGAATCATTGAGTTGGAATTGTGGTATCCGATGCACAGTCGACGGAATGCATTATCATAAAGTTGTTTATGAAGCTGCTGTTCATATCTTGCTTAATGCTTTGCTTATTGAATCTCATCAGAGGCTTTGAAGGAGATTTTTCGATGACTTCAATTCAATTCAATTTAGGTTAGTTATCTGATTTTCATATTCCTTACATTTCAAATATATTGTTTTTTCCCCTTTTGATAAGTCTGAATGGCTGAATATTGCATATAACACAAGAGTTGGGTAGTATATGTGATGCTGTGACAAAATTCTTTGAGGATATAGCACATATACACCCTTTGAGAAGAATAAAGCAGAGCTATTTTTCATATTTGATCAAGTTAGAGCATGTTGACAAATGGATGATAGTATTAAGACTTTGAGTTTGTGTTTTCTGTGAAGTTGAAGTTGAGAAAATAGGAAGGATATAGGCTGCTGGGACCTTATTTCCATTAGGGGTGGTTAGGTTCATAGTTTCATATGTTTGTATTAGATTTGAAGGAATATCATAAACTATGTCTAAATTGAGATCACAATTTAGAAAATGTTTGATTTCACTTTGAATTTAATTTCAGGAATATAAACCAACCCGTTGGATTCGCATTTTACCCAATCTTAGATTTTTAATCCGAAATCAATAATTGAGAGAACTCTTATACTATCACAGTACTAGTACAATACAAGAATTTGAAGAATTTTTACCGAAATCATACATGATTCTACATCGACAAATAACAAGAAAAAAAAAGAATGAAATTATCTAGCGCTAGATTTCGACACTTGTAGTGAAATTTCGTTGCTGCGTTAAAAAAATAAAAAAGAAGGATAGCTATTCTGATTTAGTGTACTTTAAAAACACCTTGGGTGTCAAAATTTGTTTCCCTTGTTTTACTAGTAAGTTAAAGGTATCAAATTTGCATGGTGTGGTTTCTAAATGTGCTAGAGTCAGGACTCAGAGCCTGTTGTGCTTGCTCGACCTTTCTATATGTATTGAACCCCCATAGATGGCCTCTGCTTTCTGCTGCATAAAATAATTCTACCTTGACACAGGGACGAAGATGCATGCTTCATCCATTAGAGTATTATATGGGAGGAGGAGAGAGAGAGAGAGATGTTATGCTTAGACCCTAATGTCACTAATAACGTAAATTTTAGACCTGAATTGCTTGCCTTCAAAGGTTTTTCCAGAGTTCCACCAACACTGCTTTTCGGCTAAGAGACAAAGATGCATGCATCATCCATCGCAAATCAAAGTTATATTATTGACGACGCGTTACAATATAACGTAAGAGTGCAATTCTTATACGAAAGCTATGTTATGTGTATATTATGACATGTCTTATGTATCATTTATCAATTAATTATTATAAGAGAAAAGTATCATTTAGACTCCAACGTATGGGATCAGTGACCATTTGGTACCTAACGTTTGTTTTGTACTCAATCAAACACTAACGTATAAAACGTTTGCAATTCAAACCTTGTCGTCAATTTTTTAGTTAAAATTAACAGATGTCTTTTTAAAATTACCAAACTACCCTCTCTCTCTCTCTCATGGACAGCTTTGGGCGACTGGAGTGGTCTGATGGAAAGCACAACGTAGCAAGTCCAATTGCGTTTAGCTGGACGTAGGAGAAACTGGAGTAGAAAGAATAAAGCTTTCCAGTTTCAAATGGAGCTGCATTTAGGGATTTACAAATCCAAACAAGGACGCCATGGAAGGAGAAATGTGTTCATTTTCTGGGCAGCAACTCTCTGTTTATTGAAAACAAGAACTGTACGGTGTTGAAAATTTGACGGATTTTCTCGTAATCTGATCTTCTGCCGATTAGAGGTGAGGAAGAAGAGGGGTAATTGAGAAAAGCAGAGGAAAGAATTTCTCTAATTCGACCTGAACTTTTTCACTAATATAAAAAATGGTAAATAGCAAAATGGACGATGGATTTATTTAATTATATTTTAAATTTTAAATTTCCATTAAAATTCAGAGTAGTGTTTTGCACATGCTCTGAAGAAAGTTGATGAATACTTGGAGAAGACAACCTGTGGAGGAAGATGACTGTCCACTGCAAACCTTTACTAGAATTAAGAATGAGAGAGAGAGAATTAAGAGAGAGAATTAAGAATGAGAGAGAGGGTAGTTTGGTAATTTTAAAAGGACATCTGTCAATTTTAACTGAAAAATTGACGGTAGGGATTGAATTGCAAACGTTTTATACGATAGGGTTTGATTGGGTACAAAACAAACGTTAGGTACCAAATGGTCACTGACCCCATACGTTGGAGTCTAATTGGTACTTTTCTCTTATTATAAGCATGATGTTATTAATTAATTATAAGATATTTTAGATTGTAAGTGTTTAAAATTATAGATCATTTGCACAAAGTAAATATTAAAATGTAAAACTAGGATGCATATATAACAATGAGAGTGAGTAAAATCAAAATTTAATCGGACAAATGAGCATGGTTTGGTTTGGTTTGGTTTGGTTCGATTCAAATATGGCTGGTTCTTGCTCTGAGCATGTGGGAACGCTGACCATGATTTGGTTCTCTAATTTTGAAGATCAAAACCGAATAAACTGATCCTTCAAATGTCTTAGCATAAATTTTTCCCAAACCCGAAAATAAAACGTGGTCCAACCCATACTCGACAAACCCTATTCGTATCCGATCAAACCCAACCGAACCCTACATATTTTAATAAAAATAATAATTATTCCTGCATGCAATTTGATCTTAGTTTCATTTTAATAGAATGGAGATTGGTGGTTTCAGTTCGGTTTGAATCCAAACCGGACCAAACCCAACCCAACCCAACCCAACCAAGTACGGCTCTGGAAAATTGACGGTAGGGATTGAATTGCAAACGTTTTATACGATAGGGTTTGATTGGGTACAAAACAAATGTTAGGTACCAAATGGTCACTGACCCCATACGTTGGAGTCTAATTAGTACTTTTCTCTTATTATAAGCATGATGTTATTAATTAATTATAAGATATTTTAGATTGTAAGTGTTTAAAATTATAGATCATTTGCACAAAGTAAATATTAAAATGTAAAACTAGGATGCATATATAACAATGAGAGTGAGTAAAATCAAAATTTAATCGGACAAATGAGCATGGTTTGGTTTGGTTTGGTTTGGTTCGATTCAAATATGGCTGGTTCTTGCTCTGAGCATGGGGGAACGCTGACCATGATTTGGTTCTCTAATTTTGAAGATCAAAACCGAATAAACTTATCCTTCAAATGTCTTAACATAAATTTTTCCCAAACCCGAAAATAAAACGTGGTCCAACCCATACTCGACAAACCCTATTCGTATCCGATCAAACCCAACCGAACCCTACATATTTTAATAAAAATAATAATTATTCCTGCATGCAATTTGATCTTAGTTTCATTTTAATAGAATGGAGATTGGTGGTTTCAGTTCGGTTTGAATCCAAACCGGACCAAACCCAACCCAACCCAACCAAGTACGGCTCTGGCAAAGATGATTGCAAGGAAGGGCTTAAATGGAACGTGGTCTCCAGTTGAATGCTGGCTAAAACGGCGTCGATCCCTGTTTGTCTCGCTCAGTAGTTGCTTTGCTTGCTATTTTCTTCGTTCAGCAGTCTCCTCTGGTTTTCAGCGGAGATGGAGTTTATTAGCCCTGAGGGACTTCGCTTAGATGGCCGCCGTTCTATGGAAGTATCTCTCTTAACCTTACTCTTTTTACTTTTCCTTTTCTGTTCGTAAAGTTTGGTCTTTATTACTCATATGTTTCTCCTTTTTTTTCACCTTTTTAATATTCAGATGAGACAAATTCGAGCAGAGATAGGTGTTGTGGCAAAAGCAGACGGGTATAATTCGTGTTTTCACTAGTTTTTTTTTATATTGATTGATTGATTTCCTATGTTTTTTTTTTCTTTTCAAGTTTAGTTCTGCAGTGTTTGAGATGGGTAACACTAAGGTCATTGCTGCTGTATATGGGCCTAGAGAGGTACCCTTTATAAGAAATACATTCATAATTTGTGTATTTACTCAAGTGGTTTAGAAGTTTTGACTTGTTGAAACTGTTATTCTGACCTTTAGATTAAGAGAATTCTTGTATGAAAATCAATATGAACTATTATGTTTTTCAGGTTCAAAATAGGAGTCAGCAAATGAGTGATCAAGCTGTGGTAATAAATTAAGTCTTTTTTGCGGAGCTTTATACGATAATTTTCGTGTATATTGATATTTTCTTCATTGTCTCACTTTCTTTCTTCAGGTGCGTTGTGAGTACAGCATGGCTAATTTTAGCACTGGAGATCGCAAGAGAAAACCAAAAGGAGATAGGTATTTTTGAAAAAAAAAACTTTCAATTTCAGGCTCAAGTCATTAGTAGTGCTCTTCTAACATAAAATTCTAGTGTCCAATGTCTAGAAAGTCTAATGTCTTAATTTAGTTTCGATTAAGAAATTCCCTTCATTGTCTTGACAAATTGAAGTATAGTCCATAATGATGAAACTTTCTGCTGTTGTACTGATGCAATCCCATTCAGGCGATCGACAGAGATATCTTTAGTAATTCGTCAAACAATGGAGGCGTGCATTTTGACAAACTTGATGCCTCGTTCTCAGGTTTAATTGCAGCCATTTGGCCACATTTTCTTCTGGTAAACATAGCGGAGTTCTTCTTTAAAGCTTGTTTGTTTGATTTGCAGATAGATATTTTTGTCCAAGTTCTCCAAGCTGATGGAGGTAAATTGAAACTCAATTTTAGAGCAACTTTGAGTGGGATGTTTATTGTAATACCTACTTACATTCAGCTTAAACAGTACATATTTTAGAGCCCCTTGAAATGGGTTTTTGTTTTGTACAGGAACTAGATCTGCTTGTATTAATGCGGCCACGTTGGCACTTGCTGATGCCGGAGTTCCAATGCGTGATGTGGTTACTTCCTGTAGTGCTGGCTACCTTAATAGCACTCCTTTACTTGGTAGTTTAGCCTCTCTCTCTCTCTCTCTCTCTCTCTCTCTCTCTCTCTCTCTCTCTCTCTCTCTCTCCCTCCTATTTGGCTGTGAACCATTTTTTTTGTGAGTTCTACCTTTGTGTACATTAGATGTTATGATGGTTTAAACTTCTGTGTATTTAGATTTAAATTATGTTGAAGATAGTGCCGGAGGCCCTGATGTTACAGTAGGATACTTACCGGAGTCGAACAAAGTCACTCTTCTTCAGGTATCTTCTCTCTTCTGGTCTTATTCAACGACATATTACTCGGAACAAACCAAAAGGAAACGAAAGACGGAACATAAAAAATGGATCAACTAAGCCTAGGTTGTGTTTAACTCGGTTATTGCATCATTTATGTTAATATTGCTCCGCTTGGAAGTTAACGGTTCTGACCGATGGTATCTAAGGTTATGTTATTGCTTTATTCTTCTCCATACTGAGTTCTACTTTTTTGCTTGCCAATACTCAAACTACACTTTTTTGGCCACAAGTTGGAGGACTTTGCTTATTTGTGTTAGGAATTAGACTCTTAATATGTGCTGATATGTATGTGTAGTTTGCCAAAAGAAACTTATATGTGAAAAGAGAAACTATCGGAGAATTAGTCTCCATTTGACTCTAGAATTCGGAGGCTTACGAGGTCTATCCTCTAAATCGAACTCGTATTAACTTTGCGTTTACTTGAATCATCAACTCCAGTGAATGAAACTTAAAAATGATCTTACAAATTTGAGAGTATGCAGCTATTCATGAGTTCTGCATTTTCATCTTCATTCATAAGCACCATTTATCTACTCTTGTGGTCTTTTCTTTTTTCGGATTGGTATAGATGGATGCAAAACTACCTATCGATATCTTCGAACGTGTCATGCAACTTGCAATCGAGGGATGCAAAGCAGTAGCCACATTCATTAAAGAGGTAAGAAGTTCACTTCTAGGATTTTTTGGAATTGAGAGTATCTTCTTTTAGTTCGTGATGAGATGTTTGATTGTGGGTTTATTTTTTTTTTCTTTGAATTTTCAATTTGTTTGATGGGCAGAAAATGCTGGAGAATACGAAGCAACTGGAGCTCCGGTGTGGCGTTTAATTGAAAATCAGGCGAAGGAAATCTTGTAAAGAAGAGCTGAAATCTTCGAAGTTAGTCCGAAACTTTTTATGTATAAAATGCACTTCACCATCGATCAATCCCGTGTTAATGTCATGTCATCACGACTCGGAGAATTTAAGGTTTTTCTTCTCGTTTTGAAGTTTAAGGCCGAGCTGTATTATTACCATGGTTTTGTCACCTGGAAAAGAGCGAGGAAATGTCGAAATTGTACGAAAGATGGTTCGATTCTGAAGAAAACTTTGGTAATTTTTCGACATTTCAATGGAATTCTGTTCTGGAAAGTGTGAACAGATCAAAACTGGATATAGTATTTTGTATTTTCTTTTATTTTTAAATTGATGGTAATAATAGGAGTAATGAAATCAGCTTCTGAACATTCGTTCAAGTCTTCGTAAGGTTGTTTGGCCAAGATCGGGAGGGATGGGGCCAGTTGGAAACAAACTGGACGAGCTCGGTTTCTAATTTCATGAGCCAAAACTGAGCCGATCAAGGTTCAGAACCTACCCAAAATCGAGCTTGGGTTTCGGTTTGCTTCGATTTTACCAATGCCAAAGTGAATAAAAAAACAAAGAGTTAAAATCATTTTAACCCTTGAAGTATGAGTTTTATTTTAAAAAAACTTCAAAATATACTTATGTTAAAAAAAAATTTAAACTATCGAAAATTAACAAAAAAAACTCCTACTAGGGAGTGTTCACTCTTTATTTACCTTTCGTTCTCAATTTTACATTAGAACGGGAGACTGTTCTGTCTCCCATTATAGCGGGGGGTATTCATCATTCATTCACCATCCGTGATTTATAAATTAGTGTAAAAAAATTACCAAATGATATACAATTTACTTGAAATTTTTATTACATATTCACCACATAATGGGAAAATAATCTGGAAAGTTTTGTGATTTTCTAACACTTCTAAGATTTATTAGTTTAATTTTTAAAAAATATCAAACGACATTCAATTTAGTTGAAAGTTTTACCACATGTTGCTCACATCATGGGAAGATAATCTGAAAAGTTTGTGATTTTCTAACACTTGTATGATTTATTATAATTATTTTATAAAAAATTAATTAAAATTACAATAAATTCTACAAGTGTTAGAAAATCACGAAACTTTTCAGATTATTTTTCTATTATGTGTGCATATCTGATAAAAATTTTAAGTAAATTAAATATCGTTTGGTATTTTTTACCAGGTAGAACGGGAGACAGAACGGTCTCCCATTCTAGTGTAAAATTGAGAACGACACCCCGGCCATGGATTCTTTTGTTAGTTTTCGATAGTTTAAAGTTTTTTTTTAGTATAAACATACTTTAAGGTTTTTTTCAAACCAAGTTCATATTTTGAAAGTTAAAATAATTTTAACCCTAAAATACTATGCGATTGAGGGTTGTGGCTCGCATCACGTGTTTTACTTTTCAGATATCCTAATTCGAATCATACCGATTTATCAAAATTTTGTGTTTTGGGGTCGACTCGAAACAACTTTTTATTTTACAAATCAAAAATCAAACTAAAAAAAATCATTTTTTGTTCTTATCAAATCTATCTTAAACCAAACCGACGACCCTAGTAGTTAGGCCTACAGATTGTGACAGTGTAGAGGAGTGTATATATATATATATATATATTATTTCGCTGATAATCATTATTTTCAAATTTAAAATTTAAGGTCTAAACTATAAAGTTTAAAGAGTAACTTTATTACATTTAAAAACTTCTTAAAAGAAGTTTGCCAGCTTAGAATTAGTGTATCCAAAAATATATATTAATGGAAAACATTATTATATGTTTCACTTTTTAAAAGGTATCAATAATGAGATGAAAAATGGTACGATTATTCGTTTATTTTACTGTGATAAAATACTGTCAAATAATAATTAGTGTAATTAACGTTATAAATTAACGATTTATAATTTATCACAGTTGTCACGACCTGAGAGGGGGACTAACAGAAAAGCCAGGTTAAACGATTAACCTCTGGGAAATCCATCATTTAACTTAAGGCTAAGTGCGGAAGTTTTTATCAATGATCCAGAACCTCCTCAAAGAAACAAATGTGAGAGTACAAACAATAGTAGAAATACAAAAAAAAAAAAAAAAAAAAACAAAAAACTACATGTCAATGTCCAGTACAATCTCCAATAAAGTCTTACCCATTACAAATTAGGAAATGAAAAAGACGGAAGAAATATAAAGTCTCTGGCGCTGATCCCAAACAATTCTTTTTTCACCTTCCTTTACCTGAAAGAGGGGAAAGTCGATAGGGTGAGTGACAAACTCAGTATAGGATGTTATATCTACCACTATCATACATAGTCATGAGTACAGAAAAAAAAAAAAAAAAGTCATGCAAGGATCATCCGAACCATACCACGCGAAAAGGCCTCGATAACATTAGGCAGGGCCTCGTAAGGGAAAGATAAAAGATACACCAACTAGGAAGGATTCAATAACCACTCACCATGGGCCATTGCAGAACTGCACAATGGACTTACTAACCGGGAGGGACTAACAACCACTCACCATGGGCCATCGCAATAACCGCACAATGGACTTACCAACAAGGAAGGATTCAATAACTACTCACCATGGGCCATCGCGGAACCGCACAATAAACTTACCAACCAGGAGGGATTCAATAACTACTCACCGAGGGCCATCACGGGAACCGCACAATAGACTTACCAACAAGGAATGATTCAATAACCACTCACCATGAGCCATCGCGGGACCGCACAATGGACTTACCAACCAAGAGGGATTCAATAACCACTCACCGTGGTCTATTACAGGGACCGCACAATGGACTTACCAACCGGGAGGGACTAACAACCACTCACCATGGGTCATTGCAATGACCGCACAATGGACTTACCAACAAGGAAGGATTCAATAATCACTCACCATGGGTCATCGCGGGACCGTACAATGGACTTACTAACCAGGAGGGATTCAATAACCACTCACCATGGGCCATCGGGGAACCGCACAATGGACTTACCAACCGGGAGGGACTAACAACAACTCACCATGGGCCATTGCAATGACCGCACATTGTACTTACCAACAAGGAAGAATTTAATAACTACTCAACATGGGCCATCGCGGGACTGCACAATGGACTTACCAACCAGGAGGGACTAACAACCACTCACCATGGGCCAGATCGGGAATTCCTCCATACGCGGGGAGTACTACAGCTCCATAAGCGGGGAGTACCGCATTCCTCCATAAGCAGGGAGTATCGCAACTCCATAAGCGGGGAGTACCGCAGCTCCATAAGCAGGGAGTACCGCATCATCTTTAAGCGGGGGAGTACCGCATCATCCTTAAGTGGGGAGTACCGCAGCAACTGAGCAAAACTCCCTGATACTCTCAGCGTATGTGTCCAACTAAGAGTGCCAGACGATTATCTTGTGTATCACTCCAAATGGCACAACAGAAAACAATGCACGAATAAAACCAATGCATGAATAAAATTCATCTGCATGCCAATATAGTAAATCTCAAATCGAGTCTGTCGGCTAGGGCGAGTAAAACATGGTATTTAAACTCTATGAGGCAGTATAAATCAAGTAAAACGTGTACATGCCTAAAGGATGTAGAATGCACCTGCTAGCAAAACTGCCGATGCGAATACTAGTGGTATCTCACCTGCATGCTAGGCTAGGTACAACACAATAAGTATAGTAACTCATACCTGTGAGGCGAGTCCTCCTAACCTCGACAGTTTGGGGTTCCCCGGGAATCGTCTCAAACACAGCAAAATCCTTCAACTCTATAAATCAAAACAAATAAAGAACCCCGTTAAGGTCTAATAAGGGTTAGAACTGATATAAATGGGAAGCCAGGGCAAAAATATGCCCAACTAGCTCAAGTTGATTCTTACCGAAAAAGTCAACGGTCAACAGTTAAAGTCAACGATCAATCTCAACTATTGACTTGACTGACCGATTCGGGTCGGATCTGACCAGTTCGGGTCCAGGTTGGTTGATCCGGCCCGTACGAACCAGACCCAGCTAGGCTCGGGTCGGACCCAACAAGTTCGGGCTGGGTCTGGGTCGGGCTCGGCCTGAATAGGACTGGTCTGGCCCGAACCCGAGTCGGGCTCGCCATGGATTCAGCCTAGGCCCAACTCGGCCTTGGGCTTGAGTGGACTCGGCCCAGCGCACGAGTCGACTCAGCCCACTGCCGAGTTGACTCGACTGTCGACCGAGTCAACTCGACCGTCGACGGTCGAGCTCCTCAAGGTCGGAAAATCAAGTTTTTCTCGACCCCTTTCCGCCAAAACTTGTTTCCAACCCATTTCTTACCTCTTTTCCTATCGATGCATGCCAAAAACACCAAGAAATCGACCACAAAATGCAGATCTAAACAACCCTGAAAAACCCGAAACTTCTTGGGAAAAAATCGAGGGTTAGAGAGCTTACCGTCGAAAACACACTTAGCCAATGTTGATTTACTTATCGAAACAAACGTTTTAACACCAAGATTGGGTCGATCAGTGGTGGTTTCTGACTTCGGCGTGTTCTCCCTCGCATCGGCTCTCTCTCTCTCTCTCTTCTTTCTGCAGAATGAAACAATAAGGTTTTTCAGAAAACCTTAACGTTTAATTATTTTACTCTTTTATTATTTTATTTTAATTTATATTAAATCAAATCCATTTTTGATTTTTAGTTTCAATTCGATTTTAATTCTTACCAAATAATTTACTTCGGTTAATTCTGACATTCTTCTCCCGTGAATTTGATTTACTTGAAACACACGAACGTCAACCTAAAGTTTTAATTAATTTCTTTAAATTTTTCGTACGGACTATAAGTGACCAAAAATTTGCACGTTACTACTTAACGAAAAATTAACAAACCGGGCTCAAATTTATACTTAAATTTCGCAAAAAATTTATTCAAAATTTTATACATTACAAAATTTTAGCGGATTTTACAACAGTAATTGCACAAACATTATTTGACACGTCAATAAGTGTTTTAAGATAGTAGAATAAGAAAATAAACGTATTATTAATTGATTGAGATTAGTGAATCTGCATTTTACATTTATCGTATTCTTACACTTTGATATATCATTTAAATTGTAATACCCAGCATGTACGGATTTCGGATATATTATATTATATTGTTATTTTATTATATAATGCCATTTTTGGTAAATATGTCAAATCAGGTCCGTTTCACGAAAAAAAAGCTCCATTATGACCCTAGCGAATAATAAGAATTTTAAGGAATTTACGGGAATTTTCGGAGTAACAACGTTGTATTCCGAGTAATTAAGTTTCTTGTAGTGTAAAAGACGTTCTCGTAAAATTAGTAAACGAGGTTCGAATTGCGAACGGTCAGTTTTATTAGGTCCCGAGTACTAAGTTGGACTTATTGGTGAAATAAGGAAGTTTTGGGAACTCAAATCGTTGGACGATTAACGAACCGAAGAACAAAGTTAATATAAAAACTTAGAAAAGGGCAAAATCGTCTTTAGCATTCAATTATTTATTTCTTCATTTAAAATCGAATTTGTTTCAATCGCAGAACACTTCTGCGATTGAAATCCCTCATTTTCTTCCAGAGAAGAAAAAGCCCTCGTAGAACCTCCTCTGCCGACAGTGAAATCCAACCATTCCGACTCCGATTTTCCTTCCGTTCGTCTCGTTTTCTTCACGCGTTCTCCTCCAATCGACGTTCTCGGTAAGTCTCTATAGTTTTGGAACATTGAAATCCGAGTTTCGTAAAGTTTTAAACGTTTAGGTTCGTTTAGGTTTTCGATTAAAAACGAGATCTAGGGCTCGTAATCGATATGTTGTCAATGATTAAGTAAATATTGAACGTGTTGGATGTATTTGGACGAATCTAATCGATTTAGGAAAAATGTTAGAATTTACGAAATTTCGAGATTTTTGAATAAACTCGTTTAACGTAAATCCTTGTAAATTGCTTAGGTAAACAGTGCTCGTGGACGGGTTTAAGCTGCTTTGGACGCGAGGTAAGTTCTCGTGAGTTTCTTTGGCCAAATCGGCCTACACCGTACATCGTGTCGTTTCGAGGCGTTTTGGAGATGCCTTTAGTTAGTTTTGCTCGGTTTGGGTAGCTAGGTCTTAGGAGTTTATAGTTTACGTTTTTTTTTAAAGTCCCGATGGTCTATGTGTTGCTTGTTTATTGTATGATATTGAACTGTTCACGCATCACTTGGTTTTAAAGAAAAGCATGAAAACGAATTTCCGCACAGAATTTTAAAGATAACGTAAAGCATAGCATCGGCCGAAAGGCTTACAGTGCACGGCCGAAAGGCTTACAGTTCACGGCTGAAAGGCTTACAGTTCACGGCCGAAAGGCTTACAGTACACCGGCCGAAAGGCTTACAGGCCGAAAGGCATACAGTTACAGGTCACGCGAGGTGGGGCTCAGGCACGGCTGTACGGATTGTAAGCGTGTACCCCCCTCCTCTAGCTGGAAAGAGTAGTCCGCCCGCTGGATGAGCTCTCTCTGGTTAGAGGGTATAGGATCTCGGTGACACCTACAGAACATTGCATAGAAAGATAAAATAAAGCATGATTTATCGAACTCATAGCACAGCATGCATCGCATTTACTAGGGCTTACTGAGATTTATCTCATAGTGTGTTTATGTATGGTGTAGGTGACATAGACTACGAGATACCAGGTGAGGACGACGTTCCTCCACCTGAGGCATAGCTCAGTTGACGGATGATGGCTGCGGTGGTGTGCTGGCGCAGTCGAGGCTTACACGACCCGTGGGGACAGTACGTATAGATTTTGAGGGTTTTTGGGCTGTTTGACATGTATAGATGTATAGTATAGAAATTCTGGAACTGCTTGGTTTAAATTGTATTTAACGTTATATAGAAATATTTTGGGTTTAAACTGCGTTTAAATGTTACGAAAACGTCTTAAATGACTTTAGGATTTGTTACGGATAAGCTCGGTTTTTAGAGCTATCCATGCAGTTGGACTTCACAAAGTCTGACGCAAATCGATTGAGCGTTGAGTACGTTTTAATTGATCGAGTATCAGTTGAGTTTAGGTCGTGTGATATGGTGAGTGTCTGTGTAAAAAGAAGAGTTTTGCTCTCTGGAAATCGGATTCCAGAGAGCAAATAGAGGAGTTCAATTCTGTGAAAGAATTGAAGGTAAGTATGCACTAGTTGCTCTCTGGAAATCCCAGAGAGCAAGTGTTCTGGTCGCTGCTGTGCAGCGACTGGGCGCTGCAACATGCAGCGCCCGATCGCTGCATTGTGCAGCGATCGAGCGCTGCATTGTGCAGCGATCGAGCGCTGCACAATGCAGCGCCCGCGGCGATTGGGCGCTGCTCCTTTTGAGGGCAGAATTCCAATTCCGCCCTCCTAATGTTTTATTATGTTTTATTAGTTTTAATTGATTTAATTTAATTGTTTTAAAAGTTTTATTTAAATTGTTTTAAAGGTTAGTTTTCAATTCCGATTTCGATTCTGGTTTCGATTTCGGTTTAGCTTCCACTTAAAGTTTAATTAAATTTAATAGGATAAAAAAAAAATATATTCGGGGAAAAACGGGTACAGTTTGAGGGGTGTTACAGTTATGGTATCAGAGCCCCGGGTTTTAAAATCGGTTCTGTAGACTGCTCGACTGCACAGCCACTACGCGGACATCCTTCATCAACTGTAAGTATGTTTATAGCTTTATTTGGTTTCTAGTTTCTTAGTATATTTGTTTTAACTTTTATATAGGAGTTATATAGCTATGGTGCGTCCACGGAATGATCGAGACGACCGTGATGATACGATTGACACGCTTAAGGATTTTATCGCCCAGCAGTCTCAGCATATGGAGAGACAGGCTGAGCAGATGGCTAGACAATCCGAGCTGCTGGGCATTATGATTGACAGAGAAGGCACTAGAGCCCGAGAGCCAGCCATTCCGGTTAATCGCGGGATGGAGAGATTTCAAAAGCTCCAGCCCCCCGTGTTTAACGGGCAGTCTACGGATCCCTCTTCGGTTGAAGAGTGGAATCGTACTATGGAGGATATGTTGGGTTACGCGAGCATCGAGGACGGACAGAAGGTAGCGTTGGTGACCTACCACCTAGCCTTGGATGCCAGATTTTGGTGGGATTCAGTGAAGTCAGCCACCGATGTGACTCTTATGAGCTGGGACAGATTCAGAGAGTTATTCTACGACAAGTATTTCAGTCATACCGTTCGCGAGGCGAAGATGATGGAGTTTATGCAGTTGAGACAGACTGCTTCTATTCCCGAGTACGTCAGGAGGTTTGAGGCGTTATCTCGGTTCGCACCGCGTCAGGTTGGCATCAACGAGGACAAGGTACGGAGGTTTTTACAGGGGCTTAGTCGAGAGTTCCGTATGCGCCTTACTATATCGGGGGTACGGAATGTATCCTATGATGACATCGTGGCCAGGGCGCTAGACATTGAGGCAGTTGATGTGGATACTGTCAGATCGAGGGAGCCATCCAAGGGCTTCTTCCGTGAGATCTACCCTCAGGTCAGGGGTAAGGGCTGGCAACCGAGAGCGCAGCCTCAGCCACAGCAGCTGAGGGGTATTAAAAGGCCTCTGGAGGGAGGTATTGACCGGGGAAAGGGGAAGCAGTTACAGGTTACTTCTCAGGCACCAGTTTGTCCTAAATGCCAGAGGGAGCACACTGGCCAGTGCAGGATGGGCACGAATGTGTGTTATTGGTGTGGGGAGCCGGGCCATTTTGTTAGGGATTGCCCGAGACGGAGTGGAGGACTGCCAGCCACTGATCAGAGGAGAGTTGTGCCCAGAGTTTTTGCCTTTATTGAGCCGGGTGACGTTGATGACGAGGCTCAGCCTGCCGTGATTGCAGGTACTATTTTACTTATGGGTGCTACTGTATTTACACTGATGGATACCGGAGCTACGCACTCCTTCGTGTCGACTGCATGTATGGCTAGACTGGGACTAGAGTCAGAGTTAGCTGGGGTCGAGTTTAGTGTGATGCTGCCTTCGGGAGAGCATATGCAGTCAGATCGTATTCTCCAGGGCAATGTAGTCTCGGTGGGGAGCAATACCCTCTATGCTTGCCTGATTGCTATGCGCATAGAGCGGTACGATCTTATTTTGGGGATGGACTGGCTAGCACAGCACTTCGCCACCATCGATTGTCGCTCCGAGATTGTGACCTTCCGACCCCCGGACAGAGCGGAGTTTTCTTATCAGGCGATGAACCGATTGACTGGATCGCCTATCTCTTATTCTATGCAGGTCAACGAGCAGTTCAAAGGTGCGTGCTCTATTTTTATGGCCTCAGTATTTGATGTACAGTTGCTCAGCGGATTACAGCCGAGCGACATTCCTATTGTCAGAGATTTCTCTGGTATATTTCTTGACGATCTTCCCGGATTACCGCCCGACCGGGAGATTGAGTTCACGATTGATGTCTATCCGAACACCGCGCCGACGTTTAAGAATCCGTACAGATTAGCGCCGGCTGAGTTAAGAGAGTTGAGGACTCAGCTTGACGAGCTATTAGAGAAGGGTTTCATCCGACCCAGCGTTTCGCCCTGGGGTGCGCCTGTTCTGTTTGTTAAAAAGAAGGACGGGACCCTCAGGATGTGTATTGATTACAGGGAGTTGAACAAGTTGACAGTGAAGAACAAGTATCCACTGCCCAGGATCGACGACTTGTTTGATCAGCTACAGGGTGCCCGAGTATTCTCCAGGATCGACCTGCGCTCGGGTTACTATCAGCTGAAGGTCCGAAGGGATGACGTGCCAAAGACCGCGTTCAGGACGAGGTATGGGCATTATGAGTTCCTCGTTATGTCATTTGGGCTCACTAATGCTCCTGCAGCGTTCATGGATCTGATGAACCGTGTCTTTAAGGAGTACTTGGACAAGTTCGTAGTGGTATTTATTGACGACATCCTCATCTATTCTAAGACGAAGGAAGACCACGAGGAGCATTTGAGGATCGTTTTACAGATATTGAGTCAGCGCCAGCTCTATCCGAAGTTTTCCAAGTGCGAGTTCTGGCTTGACAGAGTGAGTTTCCTTGGCCATATTATATCACAGGACGGAGTTTCTGTGGATCCGAGCAAAGTCCAGGCGGTCAGTGATTGGCCGCAGCCGAAGAATGTACGTGAGGTACGTGGATTTCTCGGATTGGCCGGTTATTACCGGAAGTTTATTCAGGGGTTCTCGAAGATCGCACTTCCCTTATCACGATTGACTCGAAAGCATGAGAGATTTATATGGTCGTCTGCTTGTGATGACAGCTTTGCGGAGTTAAAGCAGAGGTTGACCACCGCTCCAGTGCTGGCACTGCCTGTTGAAGGTGTCAGATTCAGTGTTTATTGCGATGCATCTGGAGTGGGACTCGGTTGTGTTCTGATGCAAGAGGGGAGAGTCATTTCTTACGCTTCTCGGCAGCTGAAGCCGTATGAGCAGAACTACCCTACGCATGACCTCGAGTTAGCGGCTGTGGTCTTCGCACTGAAGATATGGAGACACTATTTGTATGGGCAGCAGTGCGACGTATTCTCCGACCACAAGAGCCTGAAGTACCTATTTACGCAGAAGGAGCTGAACATGAGACAGAGACGATGGCTCGAGTTTGTTAAAGACTATGATTTTGACATCAAGTACCATCCGGGGAAGGCGAACAAGGTTGCTGATGCCTTGAGTAGAGTGCCTTCTGCGAGTCAGCCTTCATTAGCAGCGATGTCAGTTACGCTGCGATCTGAGATTGAGAGGTTCGACGTGGAGATAGTGGCTGAGTTATCCGGTATGCTCGCCAACATTTCTCTCAGGCCGACTATTCTGGATCGTATACGAGAGGCTCAGCGGAGCGATTCGGAGTGTATGGAGCTTCGATCCAGTATGATGTTAGATGACTCGTCGGATTTCCATTTATCAGCGGATGGTATTCTGAAGTTCGGGCACAGGTGGTACGTGCCTAGCGACGAGAGTCTGAGGAAGGAGATATTGGCTGAGGCACATTCTTCAGCTTATTCTGTGCACCCGGGAAGTACCAAGATGTACCGGGACTTACGGCAGCACTTTTGGTGGCCAGGTATGAAGAGAGAGGTCGCCCAGTACGTCGAGACCTGTTTAGTTTGTCAACAGGTTAAGGCGGAGCACCAGAGACCAGCTGGAACACTACAGCCACTGCCGATTCCGGAGTGGAAATGGGAGCAGATCTCTATGGATTTCATTGTGGGGCTCCCGAGGACTACGAGAGGCCACGACGGCATTTGGGTTATTGTGGACCGATTGACAAAGTCGGCTCACTTTTTGCCCGTGAAGATGACATCGTCTATGGATCAGCTTGCCGAACTCTATGTGCAGGAGATTGTCAGATTGCACGGAGTTCCAGTTTCTATTGTCTCCGACAGGGATCCTAGATTCACGTCAAAGTTCTGGAAGAGTTTACACAGAGCTATGGGGACTCAGCTAGATTTCAGCACGGCGTTTCATCCTCAGACCGATGGTCAGACAGAGAGGACTAATCAGATTCTGGAGGATATGCTCAGAGCGTGTGTGCTGGAGTTTCAGGGCTCTTGGAGCCGATATTTACCGCTGATCGAGTTCTCGTATAATAACAGCTACCAGGCTACTATTGGCATGGCTCCGTATGAAGCCTTATATGGTCGGATGTGTAGATCTCCACTATATTGGAGCGAGGTTGGCGAGGCCAGCATCGTTGGTCCCGAGATTCTACAGCAGACGACAGAGAAGATTGCCATTATTCAACAGCGTATTATGGTAGCTCTGAGCAGGCAAAAGAGCTATGCAGACACACGACGGAGAGAGCTAGAGTTTGAAGAAGGTGACGAGGTCTACCTTAAAGTTTCTCCATTCAAAGGCATAGCGAGATTTGGAAGGAGGGGTAAGTTAAACCCTCGTTATGTGGGGCCCTTTCCTATTCTGAAGTGGATCGGGAAGCTAGCGTACAGACTACAGCTTCCAGCTTCTATGGAGGGTATCCACGACGTATTCCACGTGTCTATGCTTCGGAAGTGTCTTCGCAATCCGTCGCATATCATAGAGCCTACGGAAATCGAGGTACAGCCTACCTTGAATTACGAGGTGAGGCCGTTACGTATTTTGGAGTTTTCCACCAAGATTTTGCGCAACAAGGAAATTCCGCTAGTCAAAGTCCTTTGGCGGAACCATGAGGTGGAAGAGGCGACTTGGGAACGACAACAAGATATGATGACGAGTTATCCCACGCTGTTTTGAGTGAGTTATATGTATGATTTAATTTTGTGGACAAAATTCTGAATAAGGTGGGTAGAACGTAATACCCAGCATGTACGGATTTCGGATATATTATATTATATTGTTATTTTATTATATAATGCCATTTTTGGTAAATATGTCAAATCAGGTCCGTTTCACGAAAAGAAAGCGCCATTATGACCCTAGCGAATAATAAGAATTTTAAGGAATTTACGGGAATTTTCGGAGTAACAACGTTGTATTCCGAGTAATTAAGTTTCTTGTAGTGTAAAAGACGTTTTCGTAAAATTAGTAAACGAGGTCCGAATTGCGAACGGTCAGTTTTATTAGGTCCCGAGTACTAAGTTGGACTTATTGGTGAAATAAGGAAGTTTTGGGAACTCAAATCGTTGGACGATTAACGAACCGAAGAACAAAGTTAATATAAAAACTTAGAAAAGGGCAAAATCGTCTTTAGCATTCAATTATTTATTTCTTCATTTAAAATCGAATTTGTTTCAATCGCAGAACACTTCTGCGATTGAAATCCCTCATTTTCTTCCAGAGAAGAAAAAGCCCTCGTAGAACCTCCTCTGCCGACAGTGAAATCCAACCATTCCGACTCCGATTTTCCTTCCGTTCGTCTCGTTTTCTTCACGCGTTCTCCTCCAATCGACGTTCTCGGTAAGTCTCTATAGTTTTGGAACATTGAAATCCGAGTTTCGTAAAGTTTTAAACGTTTAGGTTCGTTTAGGTTTTCGATTAAAAACGAGATCTAGGGCTCGTAATCGATAGGTTGTCAATGATTAAGTAAATATTGAACGTGTTGGACGTATTTGGACGAATCTAATCGATTTAGGAAAAATGTTAGAATTTACGAAATTTCGAGATTTTTGAATAAACTCGTTTAACGTAAATCCTTGTAAATTGCTTAGGTAAACAGTGCTCGTGGACGGGTTTAAGCTGCTTTGGACGCGAGGTAAGTTCTCGTGAGTTTCTTTGGCCAAATCGGCCTACACCGTACATCGTGTCGTTTCGAGGCGTTTTGGAGATGCCTTTAGTTAGTTTTGCTCGGTTTGGGTAGCTAGGTCTTAGGAGTTTATAGTTTACGTTTTTTTTTAAAGTCCCGATGGTCTATGTGTTGCTTGTTTATTGTATGATATTGAACTGTTCACGCATCACTTGGTTTTAAAGAAAAGCATGAAAACGAATTTCCGCACAGAATTTTAAAGATAACGTAAAGCATAGCATCGGCCGAAAGGCTTACAGTGCACGGCTGAAAGGCTTACAGTTCACGGCTGAAAGGCTTACAGTTCACGGCCGAAAGGCTTACAGTACACCGGCCGAAAGGCTTACAGGCCGAAAGGCATACAGTTACAGGTCACGCGAGGTGGGGCTCAGGCACGGCTGTACGGATTGTAAGCGTGTACCCCCCTCCTCTAGCTGGAAAGAGTAGTCCGCCCGCTGGATGAGCTCTCTCTGGTTAGAGGGTATAGGATCTCGGTGACACCTACAGAACATTGCATAGAAAGATAAAATAAAGCATGATTTATCAAACTCATAGCACAGCATGCATCGCATTTACTAGGGCTTACTGAGATTTATCTCATAGTGTGTTTATGTATGGTGTAGGTGACATAGACTACGAGATACCAGGTGAGGACGACGTTCCTCCACCTGAGGCATAGCTCAGTTGACGGATGATGGCTGCGGTGGTGTGCTGGCGCAGTCGAGGCTTACACGACCCGTGGGGACAGTACGTATAGATTTTGAGGGTTTTTGGGCTGTTTGACATGTATAGATGTATAGTATAGAAATTCTGGAACTGCTTGGTTTAAATTGTATTTAACGTTATATAGAAATATTTTGGGTTTAAACTGCGTTTAAATGTTACGAAAACGTCTTAAATGACTTTAGGATTTGTTACGGATAAGCTCGGTTTTTAGAGCTATCCATGCAGTTGGACTTCGCAAAGTCTGACGCAAATCGATTGAGCGTTGAGTACGTTTTAATTGATCGAGTATCAGTTGAGTTTAGGTCGTGTGATATGGTGAGTGTCTGTGTAAAAAGAAGAGTTTTGCTCTCTGGAAATCGGATTCCAGAGAGCAAATAGAGGAGTTCAATTCTGTGAAAGAATTGAAGGTAAGTATGCACTAGTTGCTCTCTGGAAATCCCAGAGAGCAAGTATTCTGGTCGCTGCAACATGCAGCGCCCGATCGCTGCACAAGTGCAGCGACTGGGCGCCCGATCGCTGCATTGTGCAGCGATCGAGCGCTGCACAATGCAGCGCCCGCGGCGATTGGGCGCTGCAATTAGCAGCGACCAGTCGCTGCTCCTTTTGAGGGCAGAATTCCAATTCCGCCCTCCTAATGTTTTATTATGTTTTATTAGTTTTAATTGATTTAATTTAATTGTTTTAAAAGTTTTATTTAAATTGTTTTAAAGGTTAGTTTTCAATTCCGATTTCGATTCTGGTTTCGATTTCGGTTTAGCTTCCACTTAAAGTTTAATTAAATTTAATAGGATAAAAAAAATATATATTCGGGGAAAAACGGGTACAGTTTGAGGGGTGTTACATAAATAATCATAAATAATTAATTACATTCAAAGATGAAGTCATAATATATGAATAGGAAGTAGATATACTATTTTGGAATTATAACATCGAGAGTCTATTTCTTCTTCCATTTTGTTTCTCAAAAAAGACAACTTAAAATAGCATTTTTAATTTTGGAAGTTTGCATTTTCAGCAACTTTTTAAGGAATATTACAACCCTAATCCTCGTTGTCATCGCCTGTCATGGCCACTCTCTCTCTCTCTCCATCTCTCTCTGTCTAGAATCCAGCAATCTGACGTAGGAAACGAACAGCAAAACGACAAAAAACAGCTTCAGAGAAGGCCTTTCTTCTCTGGGTTTTGATGATATCGGTCGTTCGTCGGTCTGTCATCACAACCCAGAACGAGAAAGAAATTTCATATGCGTATTTCTGAGAATTCATGCTGCGATTCGTAATGGGGTTTCGTTATCTATCTCCAGATTTGGACAAGATTCATCGTTTTCAAACGAGAGATAAGAGAAGGGTCTGTTAATGGCGGCGTTCTTCCACTGGGTAATTTTCTCTCTCATCTTATCCTCTTTTATCAGTGCTTCGATCTGCAGCCATTCCGATCCTAAATCATTTGGAGCTTTCCTCCATGATTATGCAATTAAAACTCTGAAAAAGCCTCGAACAGGCCATCTGTACCACATCTCTCTTCCATCTAATTTCTCTGGGATTGAAGCTTCGTTTATCCGATTAAGAAGCGGAAGTTTCTGGGCAAGAGGAGCGAATTTCAGCTCAGTTTACATTCCTCCTAGGGTTATTCCAATGCCTTACGTTAAAAGGATAGCTTTAGTGTATGAGAATTTAGGAAATTTCTCATCAGAGTTTTATCAAGTTCCCGGGCATTCATTTGTGGCTCCGGTCGTCGGATTCACAGCCTATAATTCTTCAAATTCAAGCGCTGTCGGGAAGAAGCTTCAGTTCAGCCTGATGGGTGACCCCATTTTAGTGATGTTTTCAGAATTCGATCTTCAAGGGAAGAACTTGACGCCAAAATGCGTGAAATTTGGAGCAAATGGAACGTTTGAATTCATCAACATGAGCAGGCCGTACGTCTGTGAAGCGAAAGATCAAGGCCAGTTCTCCATTGTCGTGCCATATTTTGCAGAGAAGAGGGAAGATAAAGTGGCGTGGAGATGGTGGGTGTTGATAATTGGGTCTGGATTTACAGGGTTGATCTTGCTGGTTTCAATGGCGGCGATTGTTGTGAGGTTAGTGGTGAGGAAGAAGAAGAGGAGAAGAATGGAGGAAGAATCAGAAATGGGTGTGGCATTAGATAGTGTTTGGATTGGGAGGAGTAAAATGCCACGTGCTTCAATGATAAGAACACGCCCGGATAGTGTTGAAAATGATGATGAATATGTTCGTACTTGACTTTGATTTCTTGTTGTTTTTGATTCTTGATCAAGAATCCAGTCAAATCTGACTTGTTTTCCAGCTTTAGATCTTAATTTGAAACCCCCTTTTTTTCTGCTTGATTAGGAGCTCATTAGGGTTAAATGATTTTAAGTATTTGCGTTATGACTGGGTGGTACAGTTCGAGTTTTGGTTCGATTCCGCTCCTAATTGCAACCAAAAACTCGGTTTAGTTTGAGAATTTTAGAATCCGATGTCAAACACTTTTTCGAGTTGCATATTTCGGTTTACGTTTCGAATTTTTGTTTGTTTGGGCTTGGTTTGATCTCTTTTAATTAGTTTTGGCCATTTTGATCGATTTGATTAATTTTCAACTCGATTTTTTTTTTTTTTTTTTTTTTTTTTGTAATAAAAATACTATGCATTTTTCAAAAGTAGAACTCAGTATCGCACCGAAGAAATCCGTTCTAACTAGACCAAGTCGAGATTTTTGGATTCGGTCATGCTTGATTCCAATCTTGGAAAAACTTAATTGAGATCGAACTAAAACTTCAGTTCTAATTCTCGAATTTAATTTTGAAAATTTGACCAAAATCAAACCACATTTTGTTAGGGGGCATTACGCACTTCTCCAGCAATCGCTCAAGGAAAAAATTGATCTAAATAATTAAATTAGAATTCAATAACATATAAACTATGATCAGATGATAATACATTGATAAAATTTCTCTTGCTATTTTATTTAGAGTGTCATTATTCCAAACAGAAAGGCAAATATTTTATTCCAGTGTAACAGGTAGAGAACAAGTATAGAATGATTCCAATGTTGATTTTTGTCTTCTCCTCCAATTTAACGACCAGACAAAACACTACGAGCCAAACTCACTCATCGCCGCACCACTGATTTTACCAATCCGATGTCGCACAACACGAGGCATTATTCATCGATAGCAGGGCATATTCATGTCTACTACATATTCCAACTGTTCTTGAAAATTTGACGAAATGGAGTCGGCAATGTACAAGTATTTATATATTTCTCTCCAGGGAACACAAGGCGACATGACAGTGTAAAAGAGTGTAGAATTATTTAACAAAATATACTATTGTTTAAGTTTGTAACACATTCTAATGTTTATTTTTGTACCATATTTGTTCAACTACAAATAATTATAACAGGACATAGTATTTCTATTGTAGCAAACAATGATTGAAACTTTCAAAGCAATCTAGATAAGCATATTCTAGTTTACTGCTCAAAATGGATGCAGAGTAACTTGCAAAAAAAAAAAAAAGAAAGAAAAATTGACGATGTTCTTAGTAGTAAACCCGAACCTCTGAATTCAACAGCCTAGTTGATGTTTAAACGACGGAAATTCTAATCATTACTCTAATATCGAAAGCTATCGAGTAATTAGGCAAGAAAACTTACTGGAGATGCTGTCGGAAACCAGAGCCAGTGTCTTCTACAGCTTAATTTATGTTCATTACTGGATAGATGTCTGCAACTAGCACTACTTCTTGCAATTTCCAGACTCGTTTACAACTGTAGTCTCAAAACAAAACTTAGACCAATCACCAAGTTAGATGTTAGTAACAGCTTAAAAACTTATAGCTAAAAACAACTTATAACAACAGTATAGTTGAATGTTCCTAACAACAAAAAAGTAAAAAAAAAAACATCCTAAAATGAACACTAGTCTTATCTTTGGAGAAGAGTTGTACACTTTTTTCTATTGTGACCAATCTGGCCACAGCTGCCACACTTTCGGGTAGACACCCTTATAAAATTGTTGGCAACTTCCCGTGCCCTCCAAGCTTTGTCATACGTAATGTTCACTCCGAGTTCTCTTTGAACGTCTTGAATTATGTCGTTCGGCTTGTATTTCCCACCAACTCCTTCGCACTTTGATTTTATCAGCTGAGCAATAACGTTGCTACTAGCCTGTCGATGATTGTGATGTTGTCTACCCAGAGAGCAAGCATGAAGGTTGTTGAATTTTGTCACTCGAAAAAGACCAGAATCTTTGATTAAAGTGGCCCGAAGTCTCCACTTACATTTTGTGTCTACACACTTCACGTAGAGCATATTTTTTGACGAATTTTTAACCATATATTCAAAATTCTTCTTCATTGCGAGAAGACTCAACTTACATCTGAGTTCTCTTTTACTATTGAAGAGGTCGCCAACTTTGACTGAATCATCTGAGGCTGAAGGAGGGTCACAAGAATTGGTGACGATGATTTTTCCAGTCAATCTATCTGTATAGACTATAACCGTCTCAGTTTCCTTTTGAATGCCCTCTTGTTCTCCATTAGTTGTAAAGTGGTCAATTACCAGAGGAGTCTCTTGTCCATCAAACCCATCATTTGCCCTTACTTCGTCAACCAGAGGATCCAGACTGCCCTCGATATATTTATCATCAAAATCCTGAAGAATAAGAGATGTACCAGTGGTCTCGTTGCATTGATTTGTCAAATTCTCCCTAATTTCATCACAAATCGGCTGGGATTGAGTATGACAAGTTGTAGGTAAATCTGACTCTACCAAATCACAAGAAGGCACATCTGCATTTTCTTGAAGACTGTTATCCGCTTGATCAACTATGCTAGGAAATGGACACCCTTGATTGATTGTTCTTTCGGTAACAACACACAGTAGATTTCTTGAACCTTTAGCCACATCGTCGATAAAAAACCTTAAATCACTGTCATTTTTAATGTCCATTAGAGGAGTGGCAATTGAGAGGGCAAACCAAGCCTTCAGTTGCATAACATATACAGAAGGATCAAGATTTACCAAACTATATAATTTTCCAACCAACTCCTGATATGAAATTTTCCGATCAACACTCAATCCGTGCATTTCACCTCCAACGTACTCATTTCTAACACCCTTCTTCATCCACTGGCCACCGTATAATATAAATATAGGAACCTTAAGCATCCTGAAAAAAAAGGATGCTAAATAAATAATATCAAAAAATGTTGTCAAACTCGACATTCGCCAAGTCCACAGTTCAAGTTACTTCATGAAGGTTGAGTAATCTATGAATATCAAAGTTGATGCATGACAACTAGATTGTAGTTTAAGACCCAAGACAGATATGAAGCACCTCTTTGGACCTTTTTTTCACTAGTTGGAGAAATAATAAAAATACAAAATAAGAGAGCACTAAAGATATAATTTCCCTCGTGATAATAATTTTTTCTTCAGCTGATGATTTGAAAATTCTCTGTTTGTTTTCCTTCTCAATAAAATACAGACATAGTAGTGCCTAGTGGAGCAGAAATGAAGACATAGTGAAGTGAAAATGAAACTTTGTCCCAACAAGTGTTGATGGGTTTGCTACAAATAAATTAAGTCGAGATGGTTGAGGGACTAATTTTTGAGAAAATGGGTTTTCCTTAATGTGCGTATTTTGATAACTTCCACATTAGTGTCAGAGAGAGCTAAAAATCACTAATGGTCTTCAAAGTCAACTTTACAGAAAGGAATAAGAATAATAACAGTTAATTATGCTTGAATTGATTACAACAAAAGGATGACCGGCTGCCCACCAAGACCCATTTTCAGTTATAATTTGGTTTTGGTAGGTTGAAATTATAGAAATTTCAAACCATGAATAACCATCAAAATTTTCATCTGGCAGCAAAGAATAAATTCATAGACAAGATGAACTGGTTCGATTCTCTTGCGTCCTTACACCCACCCATTGATTCTTCCAGAAACACTTGCACTCAATTTTTGAAATTTGCGAATAAACTTTGAAAACGCATACAAAAAGGCATGTTAAAAAATGAAAAAAATCAAAACCCTCTCACCTTCTCGGTCTCCAAGAAGGCAACCCGGTTCAGCTCAAGAATGTGATCAAGAATGGAATGTATGCTCAAACTAGGCGTTTAAAACCGCTAAAAACCCTCTCAGAATGAGCTAGAGAACGATAACAACGAAACCTAAACGGATTAATACATCTAATCAGAATTCCAACCCTGAAATCTCTAAAATAAAAAGGCATTACGAGAAAATAGAAAGAAAGAGAGAGAGAGAGAATAGGTACATGCAGTCTCTAGTAGCAGAAGTGAAGAAGAGAAGACGAAGAAGAGGGGGAAAGCAATGAAGAGGTGGAAGAGGAGCGAGAGGAGAGAGTGAGGTTCGTAGGCTATGGCGTGGCGAAGAGGAGGAGAGGGTGAAAATATAAGAGGAAATAAACATGGAAAGCCTCGAAAATCTTAACAGAACGAACCGGGACCAGTTTTTATTGACCGGTTCGGTCTTTTCAAATGAGAAATTGCTTACTTTCAATATTATATGTAGATGGTCAATTCCCTTCAACAAATTCAATAAAAAATATTAAGATAACGTGCAATTTAGAACATAACATTTGACATCATTTACAAATTGAACATCAGACAATTTTATTTATAAATTTTACGATATCTTTTAAATATCAACAATTTAGACATCATTGTTTATTTATATATTAAACTCAAGCATATCTTTTAAATTTTTCATTTAATTAGATGTTTTTTAATTCGATTTTTAATTTTTTTAGTGATTTCTAACCCGATTTTGAATTCTGAGAATCTCTTAATAAAATTTGAAATCGCAAGAAAAGGGACTGATAACTTTATTTTTATACGTGCCTAACAGAGAGGATAAAGAGAATAATGATAGACTGATACATTTTTTAGCCAAATATTTTTTTTTATATATATTTACAAAATATGTTAATATCAATAAAAAAAGATTGTATCGAATAAGAAAAATGTCATTAACGTTTTAATCTTTGCAGTCAATTATTCGATGATTATTCGATGATAGATTATTTTATATTAGATTGATAAACTAAGTAATATAATACATTAACGATTATTGTGTCACGTTAACGTATTAGGCGGTCAAATGTATGATTTGGGTTCGGTTTTCAATCTAAACCAAGATCAAACCAAACCATTCTTTGGGTTTTTTTATCATGTTCCTGAACCAGACCGTTGAGTTTAACATAGGCTAATAATCTTTTTTTGACCTTTTGCTTGCCCTAGACTCTCTCTCTCTCTCACTGCCTTCACCATTGCATAGCCATTGCTGTCTTCTCCAGCTTCTTATTTCTTGTACTTCTTTACGGCTGGAGTTTTGTAGCCTCTTTCAACACAACTCAGCACAGAATAACGACTCCCATTGGCAGTTTTTGTATTGGTTTTACCCTCTCTTCCCTTTGATAGAAGTTTCGTTTTTTCATTTTCCTTGAGTGATATGTCTTAAATTCGACTCATCCTAAGGGGGGTAATATGCACAAAAACAAGAACAAATTGTATAATTGTGTTTGAGTGATCGACTACTTTATAATTCCCTCCTGCAATCTTTCCATCATTACTGATTAGCGTTAGTGGTTCATTTGAATATAATTAGATGGAAATAAGCATCTGGAAGTGCCTGCAAATTTTCAAGAAAACTGAAACAAATATGATGTTAGCAGGTTAAAATGACGCAAAAAGGAAATTGTTTATTGAAATTTATTCGAATTCGAGCATTCTTGAAAAATATTTAATGTGGCTGATAATTTTATTATTTACATGGTGGACAAGGGACACGTTAGTTTAGTTTGCATAGTGTACTTTGCAAGTTAATTAGTTTACTTCAGACAGTGTTTAATTTATAGTTCTGAAAATTTTAAGGTCACATTTCTGAAAATCAAAATTGAGAAGAAAAGAGTTTTTCTGTTCAATTTTATGATTTGATGTATTTGGCATCATGTATGATAACTGGATGTGAGGATGCAGATAGCCCTTGTTTGATAATTTCTGGTGCTGCTTGTCATTTAATCCTAGTGCTTTTATGTATGATTTAGTTTTAAATCTTAACTTTTGTTTGTCATTTATGTAGAATATGTTGAAGGATTTTGATGTTGAGCTCTTGTCATTTCCTGCCGATAACCCACCTCTATCTGTCATTGTGGCAGCAAAGCTTGCTTGTATTGCTTTACCCATCGATTCCAGTCTAAACTCTGGTTCTGCTCCCATACTACTCTTTCACAATGGGTAAATATAATTTTATTTTCTTTCTCATTCTTCCTTTTACTTTAGGGATTATATCTTCCCTACCATTTTTCTCTGATGTTAATCAAGTCGAAACTTGATTGCTGGATGCCATTAACAATCAACAACATTTAGTGTACGGCTATGCTTAATGATTTTCCATCTCTCATTTGTAAATATTTTCACCTTTTTATTTTGCATTTTAGAACTTCTTTTAGTGATATTTTTCCATATTCTATGTAGTTCGACTTTTTGAAACATCTGAGGGAAAATTGTTTGCTATCCATCTCTAACTCTAGCCACTTGTTTTGTAGGCTTAAATTGCAAGGGAAAAGTATACTCCTACGTTATATTGGTAGAGTTGCTGGCATTGCTAATTTATATGGGAAAGATGCATTTGAATCTGGACAGGTTAATTAAATTTATTCTTATTGTACGGAAGAGATGAGGAAAAAAGGTGATATATGACTTAATTTTTTCTGCTAAAGCATGATGATGATGATTTATTTTTTAAAACTTTCACTATTAGATTGAGGAGTGGATGGAGTATTCTCAGATCCTTTTATCAAGTTCGACATTTGAGAATGCATGCCTTTATGTTGATGAATATTTAGAGAAACATACAGTTTTTGTGGGCCATTCTTTGTCCCTCGCAGATATAGAAATCTGGTCTTGTCTTGCAGGTAATTTTATGGGGTAAAGTTGTTTGTGGATGCATCAGTATTCTTTGTGTCCTTAGATGCATTTTATTTATGTTCTCTGTAGGTAATTGGCAGCGTTGGGAAAACTTAAAAAAATCAAAGAAGTACCAAAATCTTCAAAGATGGTTCAATTCTATATTATTGGAATACAATGATGTCTTGAATGAGGTTTTGACGGCATATGTATGGAAGAGGGGCTCGGCGAAGTTGGCAGCTGGTAGAATGAAAGAGCAACAAGCTCTCAACCAGCAGGGGAAGAGTATGAGTGTGTCTACATCTGACAAGGGTAAAGCCGGAAATACCTCTTCATTTGAAGTTGATCTTCCAAATGCTGAGTTTGGGAAAGTGCGGGTGCGATTTGCACCAGAGCCTAGTGGTTATCTTCATATTGGGCACTCAAAAGCTGCTTTATTGAACCAGTACTTCTCTCAACGGTACCAGGGTCAACTTATCATCCGTTTTGATGATACTAATCCAGCGAAAGAAAACAATGAGTTTGTGGAAAATATTCTCAAAGACATTGAGACTTTAGGCATTACATACGAAACTATCACGTATACTTCAGATTACTTCCCCCAGTTGATGGACATGACTGAGAATTTAATTCGTCAGGGTAAAGCATATGTAGATGATACTCCGCGTGAGCAAATGCAGAAAGAAAGAATGGATGGCATTGAATCGAAGTGTAGAGATAATAATCCTGAGAAGAGTCTGGAATTATGGAAGGAGATGATTTCAGGAACTGAACGAGGTTTTCAATGCTGTGTTCGTGGTAAGCTAGACATGCAAGATCCAAATAAATCTCTTCGAGATCCTGTTTATTATCGGTGCAATCCTATTCCCCACCATCGGATTGGATCTAAATATAAAATATACCCAACATATGATTTTGCTTGCCCATTTGTTGATTCGGTAGAAGGTATTACACATGCACTTCGATCTAGTGAATACCATGATCGTAATGCACAATATTATCGGATTCAAGGAGATATGGGTTTAAGAAAAGTTATCATTTATGAGTTTAGTCGGATGAACATGGTATACACACTTCTGAGCAAACGAAAACTTTTATGGTTCGTTCAGAATGGTAAAGTTGATGGATGGGATGATCCTCGTTTTCCCACTGTGCAAGGAATAGTTCGCAGAGGTTTGAAAATTCAATCATTGATACAATTTATTCTTGAACAGGTACATCTCGTTACAATACTTGCTGTGCATTTTGTCATTTCACTTTGATTCAGTTGTTCATGTTGTTCCCTGCGAAATTTTCTGTCAAAAAAATTAAGAGTGGCACGGTGGAAGTAAATAAGAGTTACAAGCTTAAAAAACATACACATATGCTTAAGGCTCTAACCTTCACTGCTATTCTTCTAACATTTCGAAAGTATTACTCTTTGCTTCCAATTCCTTAGACGACTACAAATTATCCAATTTTCTTTTTTTGCTTTAGGGGGCCTCAAAAAATCTTAACCTTATGGAATGGGACAAACTTTGGACCATAAATAAGAAAATTATTGATCCTGTTTGTCCTAGATATACAGCAGTCACTGAAGAAAGCCGAGTAATCTTAGTCCTAACTAATGGTCCTGAGGAGCCATTCTCTCGGATCATTCCAAAACATAAAAAGTGTGAAGGGGCTGGCGAAAAAACAACAACATACACAAAGAGGATATGGATTGATCAGGTCGATGCACAGTGCATTTCAATAGATGAGGAGATTACATTAATGGATTGGGGAAATGCCATAATTAAGGAAATTTCCAAGGATGAGATTGGAAATGTCATTCAGTTGAGTGGAGTTTTGCATCTTGAAGGATCGGTCAAGACAACGAAGTTGAAGCTTACTTGGCTGCCTGATACAAATGAACTAGTTAACCTCTCTCTGGTGGCTTTTGATTATCTCATCACAAAGAAGAAGGTATGCTCGTTTTATATTATTAGTTGAAAGTGTGTGTCATCAATCAACTTATTTTTTCGATCGGCAAGTAAGATATATCAATGTATGAGGTGTTTAAGTATACTAAATGTACCTGCAAAAAGAAAAACTAGATTTTCTTCTACCACTCGAGTGTGTTATGCTAAGAAAATCTATGCTTTGACTTATTTCATAACTTCTAATAGTTTTTTGAAACGCATATGAAATAAAATGCATTAATATTGTGTATACAATAATTTATTGTGTCACTATTTCCAAATCATGAATGTATTACCTTTCATTATTACTAAGAACATGTTATTTAGAAAAGGTCATGGTAATGTTGGGGTTGTAAATCTGCCCTGTCAGTCCATGCTCGATTTTTGGGTTTTGAGTCGGCCCAAAACTCTCGGGAAGGGAGATTTTGGCTCGACTCTAATCGTATGCTCGAGTTTGGGTTTTGGGGCTGGACCAATCGATAAATAAGGCTGCTCATGTCCTGGGAACAAGGTGCTAAAATTGTTGTAAAAAAGGTTAAGCTAGTGTTTGTAATTTTGATTCCAGATAGAAGAAGGAGAAGATTTTCTTGATGTGCTTAATCCATGCACTAAAATGGAGACTCTGGCAATTGGGGATTCAAACATGCGGAATCTCAAGCGTGGAGAAATACTTCAGCTGGAGAGGAAGGGATATTTCAGATGTGACGTTCCATACATTAGAAACTCGAAGCCTATTGTTCTATTTGCAATCCCAGATGGCAGGCAACAGACTTGTTTGAAGACAGATCAAAAAGCAGGGTAAGACTTGTAACTTTCAAGCACTTCAATGCCGATAACTTAATGCATTTTTACTGCATGTTGTATTTTTCTCTCTTATTTTTCAATCTTAGTTGTGATTGACTGCTGATTTACTATGAAACTAAAGCATGCATTTCCTCTCAATTTCACGGTTCATTTTTAACTTTGCGTTTTACGACCGCTACTTAGAGTTGGACTGTTTTGACTGCATTTGTCTGAGTTTGATTAAAGATTTGGTATGTCGATTCCGAATGTGCTAGTAAGATTGATTGAAATTGTGTTGCCACTTCGATTCCTGTGTTGGTTATCAGTTGGGATAGATGAAGTAAGAAAAATAACAGCATGAAAGTTAAGGGTCGACCCAGAGATCCAAGACTGGCGGGCTCAATTTTCAGACTGCCAGGGTCGGTCCTTGGTCCGCTAACTGAAAAGAGCCGTATCGTCAAAATGGATAACTTTCTATTCCATAAGGAGTGGAACTACATCAAGATTGAGAGAATTTAGTGCAATTGGTTCTATGAAAGAGGCTCTTCATTCATGCTGTAAGTTACGACCATATTCAGGACCTATGTCGAAAGATGAGCAACGAGATAAAAAAATAATTTGGAAAATTATCAATTTTAACCCTGTAATATACACGTTGTTTCAATTCGGCCCTTGTACTATAAAAACCGGCAAACCGAACCCTGTACTTTGATTCCGTTATTAGTTTTGACCTTCTATCAACAATTTCATTAAACATTTATTGAAAAAACTAACAAACAATCTTGAATTCAGTTGAAATTTTTACCACATGCTCACTACTTAATGAGAAGATAATTTAGATTTTTTCGTGATTTTGTAACATATGTACGATTTATTGTAATTTTATTTTAGTATTTTTTAAAAATATTATAATAAATCATACAAGTTTTAAAAAATTACCCAAATTTTTGTATTATCTACTCATAATATGGTAAACATTTGAAAAAAGGTTCAAATAAATTTAATATTGTTTGTTATTCTTTTAAATTAATCTCAGTTTCTTCTTTACTTTATAAATTAATTTTGAAAAAAATACCAAACAACAATTAATTTATGTGAAAACTTTTTCACATATTCAACCTATCATGAATAAATAATAGAAAAAGTTTCGTGATTTTCTAAAATTTGTATGATTTATTATAATATTTTTATAAAATACTAAACAAAAATTTTAATAAATCGTACATGTGTAAAAAAATCACGAAAATTTTCAGATTATCTTCTCATTAAGTAGTGAGCATGTGGTAAAAATTTTAACTGAATTCAAGATCGTTTGTTAGTTTTTTCAATGAGGGTTTAATGAAATTGTTGATAGAAGGTTAAAAAACTGATAACAGAATCAAAGTACAGGGTTTAGTTTGCCAGTACAGGGGCCGAATTGAAAAAACGTGTATAGTACAGGGTTAAAATTGATAATTTCCCAAATAATTTTAACGTGAGAAAATGACAATTAAAAATGTTTTTAATTTATTTTAAATTAAATAATATTATATTTATTATCTATTATTACTTTCTATTCTTTCTTGTCAAATATTGATTATTATAATTAATGTCTTATTTTAATTAATTTTATTAATCAATGTTTTGGTCGGAAATTAAGAATTTAAAAAATATGAATGCATAGTATTAAGATATTTGAATTTTTACGTCTTAGCGAAGGAGAGATTCTTCTTGAAATCAAAGCCAAACAAGAATCACGAGCTTACTCTTTGTAGTTAATCAAATAGAAATATCGCACGCGGCATAAAAATCTGACAGAAAATATCAAATTTAATGTAAAAACCTTCCAATTGCGAGAGAAAGAGTTCATTAATCATAATAGAGTTTGTATTCTAGTTGTTGGCACTTACATATAATAATATGGTTTATTAAAAATATTAAATTAATGAACAATTAACAACTCATCATGTGATCAATTAAAACTTCATCTAATTCAAATTGTTTCCAAATTAATTAATATTTAAGTAGCATATACCGAAATAACTTAAAACCCATCAAATAATTTGTAGATCCAATTTGGCAGATTATGTTTGTCTCGACGTTCCTCGAATAGGTCGAACAAAGTGGCAATCAAGATGAGCTAAGGCGATTAATCTAAAGCTTATAAACGTTACACACTAGATTCGAACTTGATCTATATATATATAAATACAGTTTTAAGACACTGAGTTTGACAATACACCTACACTCTTTGCTCCACACAAAATGGTACGCTCGAATTTTAGGCCGTGTTTATTTATTAGTAGAAAATTGTGTGAACGTAGTTGGAGATTGGTGGTCGTTTTGATTTTCAAATGCTCGTTTTGTTATTTTTTTAAAAAAATTTGTGTGGTTTCTACTAAATGTTTTGGATGATTTGATCATCTTCGAACTAATTAGTTCGATTCGAAAGTTCTTTACCGTAGTCTAATCTTAATTTCATATTTGATGTTTAAATCTTTTATGTGCAAAGGGTGCGGATGGTGAAAATACCGAAACATGTGTCGAAACTTACTCGAAGTCATGGAACGAGAGGAAGGGAGGATTCCGGGCTTGCGCGTTTATTTTTGGTAAGCAAGAGAGTTTTTATTTTTGATAGTAGAAAAAGATAAAAATAAATAAATAAAATTTTAAAATACGAGGAAATTCAGAAAAAATAATTATCCCTAATTTAAAATAATAAATAAAATATTATTTTTAAATTTTTGATTATTTTTATTTATTTGTTTTTGCTGCGTAGGGTTACTAGCATTTGAGAATATGGGATTTGTAGCCAACGCGGTGAGCTTGGTGGTATACTTTACTAAAGTGATGCGTTTTGATCTGGCCACTGCTGCCAACACACTCACAAACTTCATGGGCTCCACTTTCCTACTCTCTCTCGTCGGCGGCTTCATCTCCGACACTTACCTCACTCGGCTCAACACGTGCCTCCTTTTCGGGACACTCGAAGTTTTGGTATCTTATGTTTGGAAAGTGTCATCAGACACAATAATATGTTACATACTATTGATATGACATTTTTAATGTTGATTACAGGCATTGGTAACTATGACAGTTCAAGCATATTCTCACGACCTACAACCGAAGCCAGACTGCACGATGAATTGTGTGACGGGTCAAGTAGCGTTCGCATTCTACGCGTCGTTGTGGATGTTGGCGCTTGGGGCCGGCGGAGTAAAGGGGGCGCTCCCGGCCCTCGGGGCCGACCAGTTCGACCAGAGGGATCCGAAAGAGGCCAAGGCTCTGGCTAGCTACTTCAATTGGCTCTTGCTTAGCGTCACCCTCGGAGCCTCCGTTGGAGTGACAGCCATTGTTTATGTTAGCGTCTACGTCAAGTGGTTTTGGGGATTCTTCATCATAACGTTGTCCGCCTTTCTCGGATATCTTTTTCTTCTCGCCGGAAAGTCTTTTCTACCGCCACCGTTCACCCGATCAAAGCCCCATTCAGAGGATAACACAGGTCTCGATCCTAAATTAAGTTTACAAAGCACGTTACTTGTCATTTTCCAACACCCGATATTGAGAAATTATTATATGTATCAGTTACAATGAGTCTCCGATCTAACACGAATTATATGCGACGAAATTTATCGTAAAAATTTGAAATTTTCTTAACATTCTGTTGTTGTTTTTTTGGCAGGTCATTGTGGTTGCCATCAAGAATAGAAGCTTAGAGTTGCCTGAAACTCCCAGTGAGCTGTACGAGGACAGTGAGAAGGATCTTTATTTTTCTTCTCCAAAAATTTCACACACCCCCCAGTTCAGGTGATAACATATGATACTCGAGATGTTTACTTCGAGAAAAATGATAGTTAACAACAAATTACGAACAATTTATACTTAACATGTTACCAAAACATGTCTTTTAACTTATAAATCGATTTTTAATTTGTCATGATGGCGGAATACCACACAAAATCTGTCCAGATGTATTACGAATGATTAAATTTTTCTCAACACGAAACATATTATTATCTTTCAATCATCGGACAATTCGGCGATGCAGGTTTCTAGACAAAGCTGCAATTCTTCCCAAAAACCCAGGGCCCCATCAACAGAAGGTCTGCACAGTAACTCAAGTAGAAGAAGTAAAGATCCTAATCAGAATGCTACCCATTTTAGGCAGCACCATCATAATGAACACATGTTTGGCTCAGCTTCAGACATTCTCTGTAGAACAAGGAAACTTCATGAACCTTCATCTAGGGCATCTCAAAGTCCCCCCTCCTTCTATTCCCATCATACCGCTGTTTTTTATGTCGGTTTTGATTCCAATCTACCAGTTCTTCTTCATCCCGTTTGCCCGGAAATTCACCAAGCATCCAGCCGGCATCACACAGCTTCAGCGCGTGGGGGTCGGGTTGGTCCTCTCCGCCATTTCCATGGCTGTAGCCGGATTTGTTGAAGTCAAGAGAAAGAACCAAGGCAACAAAGACCCAACCAGGTGATGAACTATAGTTATTAGTAAAACTATTTCAGCCAAATATTTTACGTTTTTCGCACATGATGACTACATGATGACTATTTAATACACCTCAACTAACTCAATTTGTGCATAAACTCTCAATTTTGCTCTCGATTTTGAGCATAAATCTAAGTTAGACTATTTTTTAATCTTCAAAATCGAAAGTGATGAGTATGCACAAAAAATCGTGTGAATGAAGATAATCACGGTAGATTAAAATGACTATTACAATTTACAAGAGAAAAAAATGAACATTTGATCAATTTTGTCCGGTACGAGCTGTTTTGCTAAGACATGAAGTACAAGGGCAATTTCGCTCGAATATTTATTTAAGGTATTTAGTTGTTTCAGATCCTAAGTTATAAACTATATTACACTTTATTCTTTTTTTACGATTTATTGAACGTTTTTTATTTTTCCAAAAATCAAACTCTTTGTTATGCTTTCCGGTGCAGGCCAATAAGTTTGTTTTGGCTTTCGTTTCAATACGGAATATTTGGAGTGGCTGATATGTTTACTCTGGTTGGATTACTGGAATTCTTCTACAAGGAAGCTCCGAGTGGGATGAAATCACTGTCAATGTCTTTTACGTGGGTGTCAATGTCCATCGGTTACTTCTTAAGCACCATCCTCGTCAACATCATAAATTCCGTGACATCAAAACTTGCTCCTAGCAAACAAGGATGGCTGCATGGCTTTAATTTTAACCAAAACAACCTCAATCTTTTCTATTGGTTCTTGGCCATCCTTAGCTTCCTTAACTTTTTGAACTATTTGTATTGGGCCAAGTGGTATAAA
>CM039515.1:14357631-14510482 GCA_022432975.1 Begonia masoniana
CCGAAATAGTTTCTTTGAGAAATGTAGCCTCGGCTAGCATGTCGTACGAGACCTTAATCTTCATGTCGATATTTTCAAAGACCTGCGTACTTGATTTTTTCCTACCTTCGCCTTTCTGACAGTGAGGGTTTCAGATAGCTTCATGAAACTGACAATTCAAATGGTATTTTGCTTTTTGGATTTTGGAGCAGCTGTCTGACTTGTTTTTGGTGATTTGACAGTGGATGTCTTTTGAACTTTCTCACCCGAGGGCTTAGAGGGCTTTGGAGCAGGTAATTTGGATGCTTTCGGAGTAGCAGTTTTTGTGATCTTAGTAGTTGTAGATTTTGACCGTTCCGAAGCAGAAGCCTTTGAATGCTTTGGAGTAGTTATTCTGGATGATTTTGTTGTAAAAAATAGTTCGCAAGTGTACGAGTCGCAACAAATAATATAGTGATAACTAGAGTGTCGAACCCACGAGGACTTGTAATTAATAATCGAAGTAACTAATCTTAATTCTAAATTAAACACACGTTTTTCAATTTCCAAGATTGAAATTCAAATGACTACTTAAAACAATAAAAAAACTACTGTAAGTAACCAAACATAAAATTAGATTCAATTTAATGGATAAAACCGAGGTACTACGATTCACCAAGACAATTTTCTTTTCAGTCTTCACAACTTATATTCATAAATCTTCTTCTATGTTGCTGATCGATTTTCACTAAATTCTATTACAATCTCTCTCGAGCAGTTCATAGGTAGCTGCTTAATGGTTATCCCTTCTTAGTCTCAATCCTACAGTTATCAATACAAGTAAATCAAGAAATCATAACGATCCACATCAATACCGTACTATCTCTAGCCTTACGCATATTCATGACATTAATTTCAGTGCCGGGTATTTATTCACCTCAGTCTCAAAACCCACCCCAAAATCACGTCAAGATTGCCATAATTTTACATGTAAGAACAAAAATTAAATGCGTCAACAATATTGGAAGAATATCTATAAATTATCATTAAACGAAAAACATAAATAAACATTGTCTGCTACATCGTAGCCCTAGAATAAAAACTTAGTTCATACTAAAAGAGAAGCAAACAAAATATAATTAAAAGTAAACATAGTTTTAACAAAAGAAATAAACTAAACACTGAATATCGCCAACTCTTCATGATAATCGCCTTGAAATTGCTTCTCTGTTGCTAAAATCGCTGAATGAATCTTCCTCCTGCTTCTTAGGTCTTAATTCTTACTCTTTGATATATCATGACGAGATTTCATGTTCCCTTCGATTAACGGTGCAGATTAAAAGATATCAGCTTTCCAAATCAACGGCGATCGATCGCTGGATAGTGTGGCGATCGATCGCTCCTTATAACTCTTGTATTCTGCCGATCGATTCAAGCGAACGATCGCCTCTTCGCTTGCTTCAGTTTTCACTTGTTTTCAGCCGATCGATTGCAGGAATGAGCGAACGTTCGGCACCCTCTCTGTTTCGTGCAAAATTATTTCTCATATTTCTTCTCAACCAGCCGAACGCTCGCCTAGAATGAGAGACCGTTCGGCAGGTTCTCTGTTTCGCCAACCCAATTTTGCCAACTTTAGTTTTTCTTTTCTTCCTTGACTACTTTTCTTCTTCAACTTCTTCCAGTTCAATTTCCCTATTTTAAAATAAATTTTTCTGCGCACTTACACAAAATACATTAAATTCTTTCAAACACTTGAGAAAAACTTATCAAATCAAGTGTAAAAAGTATAATAAGTGTGTAACATACACACTTATCACACCCCCAAACTTGAATGAAAGCTTGTCCTCAAGTGAACAAAACGCAGCTAAGTTAAAACAAGGATATGTCATTAATCATATTCAAATGGCTCAACAAAATACAAATGGTAAAATATTCTTAATCAAGGTTTACGGTAATTTGTCTCAACTTGAAAAATTCATATTAACTACCAAGTTAAATACTTTGCAAAAGAAATAACTCATAATAGCGAATTGACAACAGCTAACATAAAAATCTTCGTGTGTATGTGTTTGTCACTCTTATTTTCTTCTAATTGTTGGTTCAACTAATGTAGCTACAGGTAAGGATAAGAATTTAATTTCACTCGGGAATCACTCCATCACTCTAGTCAATCATCAGCTTTGCCCAACATTCATCTAATAGCAACGATCCATAATTCACAACAAGAGTTAATAGGTCTTTATAAGCTTGTAATGAAAGGTCGGGCTAAAGGGTAGAAATTATATGGATTCAAAGCGACCACCCAGAGCACAATTCATTCCTCCGTATTTCTCCCCGTCAAAACTTTCTTCTACTAGCGAACAAAACACCCCCAAACTTACTTCACTCAATAGCATCACAATCAACTCCTTTGTCACTATTACAAACGAAATCAATACAAACATAAAACTCACAATAAAACTAGTATAAACAGCTTTTTTTTTTTTTCAAACTATATAATTTTTGAAATTGACAACTACATACATATAACAACTTAATGCTCTAGAAAGAACAAATGACAAAGGAGTTGAATTGATTTTTACTAATCGCCTCAAACTTTGCCTTAATTCAGATCAATATTCCCGTGCTCATTAAAACAAGGTAGGGACATATGAATGAGCTGGGTTAATTATTTCAGGTGACAAATGAGTTGTACATAATAGGCCTCAAACGGGTGTCTATGGGTGTCATTAAATGACACAATAAGGTAGGCTCAAAAAGCTCAAACAGTTCAAAGATGGCCTAAATCATCTCTTATGTCTGAAAAATTAAATTGCATTCGTGAATAATGGACAAAACTAAGAAAGATTTTCCTCTCAATTTCCTCACTATCAAAGCCTTTGACTGGAGTTACACTCCCTCGCTGTGTTTGTTCTCATTCACATCCCTTACAGTATTTGGGTTTCACTCTCAGTAGACTACACAAATATATTACCAACAAATAGAAATCAAACAAGAATGAAACGTGTTCAGATTTGTGAAGACATTATGTGAGCTCTAATCAAAGCACTAAGATAAAGCAATCTTTGTTCAGTATTCCTCAAGGAGTCAACATACGAATCAATCATTAAAATCATCATCGACACCTCAACCAAGATCAGAATGCATAACCATGTCATATATCAAATAGTCACAACGCAGAAGAAAATGAGTGAAGCGAACAGCGAACAAAACACCCCCAAACTTAAACCTAACATTGTCCTCAATGTAAACAAAGACAACAAGAAAAATATAAAAGGGGCGTGTGTACCTCACTGGGGCCCCGGCATATTGCTATCCTCATCCTCTGGTGGAGGGGTATACGGCTGAAATAGCTGCTCTGGATAATAAGGAAAAGGTGGGCTCGATTGGGGTGAGTAGCCATGGTGAGCATTAAACGCGTCCAGTACTGAGCTTAAATTGGAGCATGCGCTAGTTGGCGTGATTGGAGGTCTATCAGGCGATGCTCTACTTGGGATTGGCGTGAATTGAGGTTGATCAGGCAATGCTCTACCTGGGACTGGCGAGTCAAGAAGGATTCCATCATGCTCCCAATATCCTCTAATGAGTAGGATCTAGAGGGTGCAGAGGAAGAAGATGTGCCTAGATCTGGTTGTGTAGCACGCTGGTTTTCATACCGTTGTTTTGTGCGAGCCTCTCGATGGGCCAGTCCATCGTGTGCTAATTCTGGATTTACATAGAGGCATAGTGGCGAGTTAGGAATGCGTCGTACGCGAGGTGGAGGCATCGGCTGAGGGGGGACAGCTGCATTGACATCATGTTCAATAAATCTTAAACCACTTGCTCGTGCGTCCCCATATGGCCAATTTGCAATGCGTTCGATGTTTGGTGAGCTGTACACCTCCTGCTGGATCCATGGTTCATCGGTGGAGCTCATGGGGACATTGGCGGCTGCACATAGATGTGTGATGAGAACCGGGTGCACATGCCCACCAGTGCCCGACCCTCTAACGCAAGAGATATATTTCGGTGGATCAGCCGCCCGACATTGAGTGACCGCCCTGTGAGAATGCAGTAGAGCACCACCACCCGTTCTTTCGTCAATTCTGATTTCTACGAGGTGGGCATCAAGTTGCCTCGGATAAATTTGCGTCATGCCTGTGCGTAGCGATTGAGGCAGCTTGAGATAATATGTAGTGGTTTCGCTTGATCCTGTGAAGAATAATCCACGTGGAGCCTCAGTGACCCATCTCTCGGAGAATCAGATCATAATCTGGCCTGGCATCCATCATAGTTTGAAAGTCATCCAGAGCGTCATTGTCCAGGCCCAGATAGGTATTGATGGCGTCAGCTAAAAAATTTATGAGTTTATTCCGAACTCGTACCGGCCCCTCATTGTTGCTCGCTTTGATATTGGCATAAAATTCGCGAACGGCATTCATGTTCACATCACCTCCTAGAACGGCCAATGTCTCCCACCGTCGTCCTTGCAGCGTGGTCAATATGTGTCCATCACACTCTGAAGGCTGAAATTGCACTTCACATATAATTGCTTTGTCCTTTGTTATGAATTCCTTGAAATAATTAGCCGCGGCGGGGCTGATGAAAGAGTGCTGGATAGGTTGGAAAGAGACTGAACATGTGGTAGTTCACGAGCATTTGGGCGGCATTGTGGAATACTCACAAAATGTCTGACCTGTCACTACACATAAGAAACAAACAAATCCAACCAAGCATACATACGTATGACAGTAAGCACTATGAGAAAAGCAATTAGGAAAGCTAGAGGTAACAACGTGCAAAAATGAGAAGTCTACTTAACTCAGGCATTTCAACAAACACATGGTGGGCATGCATAAAAAATCATGGAATCACAACTGTTCAAGTCATATACCCGCCCACAAAATTGACAATTATGCAACAATGGTTCTGGTAATAGGATAATCGTAGCATGGAGAGAACTTAACATATGCCAAAAATTTAAACAAAATGACCAAACTCGGCAATAATCCGAACCACTTCCCCAAAAATTACAATCAATGATGCCCTGATCGATTACAGTATAAAGCAAGTGAAAACATTCTCAAAAATCCCAGAGGATAACCAGAAATAGAGCAAGGCCAAGAACGATCGAAAACAAATCAGAAAATACCCAAGTGCGATAAAAAGAAAAGGGTTCAGTGAGAGAGATGTACCTGTAGTTGTGAACGAAATCGGGAGGATGCGCGGCAGAAGGCAAGAGAAACGAAAGAAAGGGGTGCCGAACGCTCGCGGGTGAGGGGAGAGAAAAAGGGGTTAGGGATTTTGAATAAAAATAGGGATTTTAAAATTGAGTGTGGCGAGAGGGGAGTGAGAGTTCGGCGAATGTTCGCCAGATATAAAAAAAAATTAGACGTGCCGATCCATCGCCGCATGTCGCCAATCGTTCGGCACCTCTTCTGTTTTGAAACTAAAATCGGTATTTTGTGTCGATCGTTCGCTACAGTAAGCGAATGATCGGCACCTTCTCTGTTCCAGAGAAACGAAAAAAATTCCTCTTTTTTTTTTCAAACAAAAACTGAGAAAACTAACCACCTAATAAAACTTAGCCTATAAATATGAAATAACGAAATTAAAACTGAAACCGAGAATAATAAAAATAAAGTAAAAATAAAAATAAAACTTAGAAAGAAAATAAAGAAACAAAATGGGTTCAATGGGTTACCTCCCACCAAGTGCGTGTTTTAACGTCGTCAGCTTGACGATGTGTTGTGTCATAACTAATTGAGAAGGACAACGAATTTAGCGCTGTCAAATGTTGTAACGCCCCGAACCCGCCCCGGCTCGGTTCGTCACATTGCAAACCCAACCCGCGTTTAAAACGACATAAAAAAATTTCGATAATTTTTCGACTCAGTTTTCGGACGTGCCCAAAGTACGTTTACAATACGTCGTAAAATGTCGGGTGAAAATAATTTGGAAATAGGAAAATTTTAAAAAGAATTTAAAATAAAAACGGACGGCATAACGCCTAAAATTCGATAAACCAAAACCTGCAATTAAAACCAGGAAACCAGGAATCAAACTAGTTCAAACCACAAACACTTACAACCATTATCCATCAACACAATTAACTCGCAACCCGTCAAAACAGTTACGAAAACATTTACAAATGCAATGTACCAAAATGTACCAAAACCTACCACAATTTAAACAAGTTAACTCATCAAAATAACTTAGAACACCCACCAAATATCTACATACCAAATATCTACATACAAAATAGCAACCTCCCACAAACCCGAGGAAAACAGTGGTTAAGACGCCCCAACAATAGCCTGCACCGGCGGCCTCGTACTCCTCCGACTGCGGCCTAATCCTCGACGGTCTCGTCTACCTCACCTGTATAATAGTCGTCACCTACACCATAGAACACCAAAATAAGCCTAATGCTTAGCAAGTAGGGAAATAATGCATAATACACACAAAATGCGCGACTCAACCCTAACATGCAGTTTCTACACTCTGTTGTTTTCTTCTCGTTCTGGTTACATTTATCTTCCACTTTCATGTGAATCAAGTAGGCACACGCCCCAACACAATCCTGGACGGCCACACCTTGACCCACGGAGCAAGACCGGAGGCACACGCCCTAACACAATCCTGGACGGCCAACCAAATCTCCCTCAATCGATCATAGAATCCTCATTGTGTCTTCAAGCACGAACATATCGAGGCATTCATACTCACGACACATTATGTACATTAGCATAGCATCTCAAGTAAATCCCCCGCGGGGTGCTCAGCGAGCCACGTGCCCGACGAGGCTATTATACTCGAGACCAGGTTGCATATCAATTTTCTTATCTTTCAATTCATTCTTACCACTCAAGCATGCAAAACACGTGGTTTCGTAGTTAGAAAACGATGATGCATGACACACGATGCATGACACAAATTAAAATACAGCAAACAAACAAACAATCCCTACCATTCTATGGTGTAGGCCCAAAGGCAACAAACAAGCACTCCACTACTTACCTGGTAGCTCGCAATTCAATTATTCACTTCGTCCGATAATTCACTCGTGCAATTACCTAACAAATAAGAACAAAATCACTTAGTAACAACCTAAGGAATTCTAAAGAAACCAACTAAAGCAAACCAATATCACTTTTCAACCTAAAACACTCAACCCGGATTTTCACACAATTTCCAACCGTCCAACTTCAAACGGCCACAACTTATTCGTTTCTCAATGGATTTCGATGTGCCACCCCAATCCGTAAACCTCTACACGTCTACTATCCATTGAAATACTCAAATTAACCAAACAACCAACTTGGCCGAACCAAAAACACAAAAACAGAACCGGGTACACATTTGCTAAAAATTGGTTTTTGTGTAACTTCCATCCAATCCTTAATCTAATCACTCAAACAACCTAAACTAACATTTTCAAAGCTTTAATCATCACAAGAGGAAGAAAAATAACCAAGGGAGTGAAATTTTCGGAATCCCCCTTTAGGGTTTCCAAATTCTCACAAAACCCACTTAAAACTCACTAAAACACTCACAAATCAACACCTAAGTGAAACCAAACCAAAACCCATAATTTTTACCTTAAAAACCCTTGTCAAAATGGATGAAATGGAGGAGGAGAGGGGCTGGAAATTTCGTGGAGGAGAGAACCAAAAATGAGGAAGAAAGTTGAAAAAAACCTAATTTTAACATAAAGTTTTTCCCCTTTTTCTTTACCTCCACAAATTTCTTCCAAATTATAAAATCCACCCACCACTTGTCCCTTTAATAACCTCCCACGTGGCTGCCATCCACCTCCCCCTCAGGCACCCACCACTTGTCCCTTTAATAACCTCCCACGTGGCTGCCATCCACCTCACCCTCATGCATCCTTTAATAACCTCCCACGTGGCTGCCATCCACCTCATCCTCATGCAATCTTTCCAAGTCCTTTCTTATTGGTTAAATTATACATTGACTTTTCAAACTAAATACTTTTGACTTTTCAACTTGTTTTAGTTTGAATGGTCAACACCTCCACTTCTCTTTTCTCTATTACTCTTCAATGCACATTACTAAATTTGAATAATTGAACTCGCCTAACACGTCTAATCTAAGGCTACGCACGTACAGAAAATTCGCGGGTGTTACAAATGTACCTCCCCAATATGGTTTTAATCTTTGCCCGTTGACCTTGAATGTAGATTGGTCTTCACCTAGAATTTCAACAGCACCACGAGGGAATACGTTAATAACCGTGAATGGGCCTGACCAGCGTGATTTGAGTTTCCCTGGAAATAATCGAAGTCGAGAATTGAATAATAACACTTGCTAGCCTGGAATAAATTCTTTCAACACAATATGTTTATCATGCCACGCCTTTGTCTTTTCTTTATATATTCTGGAATTCTCATATGCTTCTCGTCTAAATTTGTCCAGCTCGTTCAATTGCAATAGTCAAGCTTCACCAGCTGCTGGGAACTCCATATTTATCTTTTTAATAGCCCATAGTGCCCGATGCTCCAATTCCACTGGAAGATGACAGGCTTTACCAAAAACCAACCGGTATGGCGACATAGCTAATGGTGTTTTAAAAGCTGTTCGATAAGCCCAAAGAGAATCGTCTAGCTTTCGTGACCAATCTTTGCGAGAAGAGCTGACCGTCTTTTCTAAAATTTGCTTGATTTCTCGATTCGACACCTCGGTTTGACCATTAGATTGCGGATGATAATTGAGGGCCTTGCGTGCTTGACACCATATTTCAACAATAATGCCTCGAATTGCTTATTACAAAAGTGCGTACCTTCATCACTGATAATAGCCCAAGGAGTACCGAAGCGTGTAAAAATATTTTTGCGAAGAAAATTTAGCACCACTTTTCCGTCATTGGTTGGGGTAGCAGAAGCCTCCACCAATTTTGATACATAATCGACTGCCAGGAGAATATATTTATGATTGAAGGAAGTAGGAAACGGGCCCATGAAATCGATTCCCCAAACATCAAATAACTCTACTTCCAAGATATTAGTCAATGGCATCTCGTCTCGACGTGAAATATTACCGAGACGTTGGCAACGGTCACATGACATAACAAATAAGTGAGCATCTTTGAAAAGTGTAGGCCAAAAGAAACCACATTGTAATACCTTGGCGGCGTTCTCTTACCACCAAAATGACCCCCACACTCTAGTGAATGACAATGCCGTAATATACTCTCCATCTCTTCTTCTGGAATACACCGCCGTATGATTTGATCTGCACAATGCTTGTAAAGGAATGGATCCTTCCAATAATATCTTTTAGCATCAGCAAAAAATTTCTTTCGTTTATGAGCTGAAGGCTCTATGGGTAAAACACCACTAGCAAGAAAATTGACAATATCAGCGTACCATGGTGTGTTATCGAAACTAAATAGTTGTTCATCTGGAAATGTATCAACAATAGGTACTCCGCCATCGATCACGTGTTCCTAGGGCTCGAGTCTTGACAAGTGATCTGCTACTAGATTTTCAGTGCCCTTTTTATCTCTGATCTCCAGATCGAACTCTTGGAGTAATAAAACCCAGCGAATAAGGCGAGGTTTTGCATCTTTCTTAACCTTAAGATATTTAATGGCGGAATGATTAGTGAAAACAATTACTTTATTTCCAATGAGGTATGGCCAAAATTTGTCAAAAGCGAAAACCACTGCAAGTAATTCCTTTTCCGTTGTGGCATAATTCAACTGAGTGTCATTGAGGACTCGACTGGCGTAATAAATGGTACGAAACATTTTATCCTTGTGCTACCCCAAAACTGCCCCAATAGCAAAGTCGCTTGCATCGCTCATAATTTCAAATGGAAGATCTCAATCTGGTGCTACAACAATAGGTGCGGAAGTGAGCTTTTCTTTCAATAAATTGAATGCAACTAAACACTCATCATCAAAATGGAATTCCACCCCTTTTTCCAGCAAATTACATAATGGCTTGGTGATCTTGCTAAAGTCCTTGATGAATCTACGATAAAATCCGGCGTGTCCCAAAAAAATCCTCACGCCCTTAACCGAGATAGGTGGCGGTAGCTTCTCAATCGTATCAATCTTAGCACGATCCACTTCTATACCTTTTGATGAAACCCGATGGCCTAATACAATGCCTTCTCGTACTATGAAGTGACATTTTTCTCAATTCAATACCAAATTTGTCTCAGCACAACGTTGAAGTTATAAATTCAGATTCTCGAGACAATGATCAAAAGAAGACCCAGAAAAAGAGAAATCATCCATAAATACCTCAATAATGCGTTCGACCATGTCAGAAAAAATTGATATCATACATCGTTGAAAAGTGGCCGGAGCATTACAAAGACCAAAAGGCATCCGTCGAAATGCAAAGATGCCGTAAGGGCATGTAAATGTGGTCTTTTCTTGGTCTTCGGTGGCTATGGCAATCTGATTGTACCCGGAGTAACCATCAAGAAAACAATAAAATTCGTGCCCTGATAACCTGTCAAGCATCTGATCAATAAACGGAAGCGGGAAGTGATCTTTCCTGGTAGCCTTATTTAATTTCCTGTAATCCATACATATGCGCCAACCGGTAACAGTACGAGTCAGAATGAGCTCATTATTTTCATTTTGCACAACTGTCATCCCGCCCTTTTTCGGTACAACTTGGACAGGGCTAACCCATGAACTGTCAGAAATTGGATAAATCACCCCGGCATCTAACCACTTTAAAATTTCTTTTCGCACTACTTCTTTCATGGTTGGGTTGAGACGTTGTTGGTGTTCCACTGATGGCTTGTGACCTTCCTCCATAAGAATTCTATGCATACAAAAAGATGAGCTTATGCCCTTTAAATCTGCTAAAGTCCATTCAATCGCCGATTTGAAATTTTGGAGTACTCGGAGTAATTTCTCTTCTTCTTCATTAGATAGATCGGCGGCAATGATTACCGGTAACAACGATGGAGCCTGTAAATATGCATATTTTAAATGAGCAGGTAGGGTCTTCAATTCTAACACCGGTGGTTGCTCAATGGATGGTAACGTGCGTAATGGGCCTTCCCCTAAATTTTCATAATACTTCCTCTTGTTTGGCTCAAATGAGTCCATCCACATCGCATACCAATGTGCTTCATTGTTCTCTTCCATAAAATAATTCTGCTCAAACACACATGCTTCTAAAGGGTCATCTGGTTGACGTGCAACTTCATCTATTGTGGACTCGGTAGCTTCAACACGAAAAACATCACTGCTATCACCTGGATATTTCATAGCTTTAAAGACATTAAATTTGACTTCTTCATCCTGCACTCTCAAACTCAATTTACCCTTTTGTACATCAATAAGGGCACGACTCGTAGCAAGGAATGGTCGACCCAAAATAATTGGCACATTTCGATCTTCTTCCATATCAAGCACAATAAAATCAGCAGGGAATATGAATTTATCTACCTTTACGAGCACATCTTCAATGATTCCCCTCGGGTGTTTAAGGGAGCGATCGGCCATCAATATTGTAACCCCTGTCGGCTTGGCTTCTCCTTTTGCAATGGTTCAACTACTTGTAACACCCGACATTTCGGCCAGGTGATTTTCTGACCATTTTCATTGTCACCCTCTTATTTAACCTTTATGATTTAAAATTTAATGTTAAGACAAATTTATTACAAGTTGTGTGAAACTAGGTTGGGTAGCAGTTTTGTAATTAAAATCGATGGATTTAGTATAAATAGGAAATGGAAACCTTAAACCTCATTTATTACCACTGTAGCCGACATTCCCTCTCGGCGATTTCTTCTTTCTCAAGTTCTTGCTCTCGGCTACCAGAACTTCCCTTTACCGACGGCTGGTTTCGAGCTTGCTCTTCTCTGCAAATCCACACCCGAGGTATGAAATGGACAATGTAGTCATTCATTCGTAAATAGAGCTCTATTTTCAGCTCGGCACTGAGTTCGGATTTTTAGCAGTGGCCGAGTAGTTTAAGACTTTTTAAAATCTGAGAGTAGAAATGTCATCCCGAATCGATTCTGAGCATTTTAAGTAACCAACTCGGATTTAATCAATGGTAAAACCTGTCCACCTAGTTTCGGATTTCAGACTGCAGTGTGTCAAACAGAGGAATCGGAATGACTTTAGCTATTAGATCCTAGGATGGTTTATGATTAGGACTTTGTTTTAACTATTGTAATGTACATGTTTTAGGTGAAGAAGTTTAAAGGAAAGAAGCTCGGATTGCTAAGGAATCCAGGTAAGTGAATGTATTAAGATTTCCGGCCACTAGGGCCCTACACCGCAAGGGTATTAGGAAATCACTGAGATGTTAGCTTATTGACTATGATTTGTTATTTCCACGATATGAAGAAGTTGTGTAAGTAATGTAAAGTTACAGGATGTTTACTTGTCCTCATGATATGACTTCTCTCTATGAACTTTATGTCTATGCACTGTGTCCCTGTTATGATTAAGTTGAGAATATAAAAGCAAATGTAACTAAGATTAAGTGCAGAACGGGGAAAGACTATGTTATGTATGACTCGCGAATTCTCCCACTGGTGGAGGCCGAGTTAATGATATGTATGACTCGCGAAATCTCCCACTGGTGGAGGCCGAGTTAATGATATGTACGACTCGCGAAATCTCCCACTGTGGAGGCCGAGTTAATGATATGTATGGCTCGCGAATTCTCCCACTGGGGAGGCCGAGTGATGTATCATGATTGCCGCGATAGGCAAATGATTATGTACGACTGCCGCGATAGGCAAATGACTATGTACCCCTGTCTTCCTCCCTCGTTCCCTGCCTTAATACATGTTATGTAAATGATAAAGATGAACATGAATGAAGAATGGTTTATGAATTATGTCTCTTTAAATTGTGTACTCATGTATATCTGTCAGCATGCATTCCTTACTAAGCATTAGGCTTATAGTTAAACCTTATGGTGTAGGTGAAGAAGGTTCAGGTGAGGATGTTATGTTCAAAGAGGATGCTTAAGGCTGGTTGCTGGAGGATGCTCTAGGTGACAGTGCGGGACTGGAGAGGCGATTTATGACCCCTGGTTAAGACTCTTATGTTACAGTATGTTAAGGGATATGGTAGCTTAAGTAGGATGAGATTATTTTAAAACGTTGAGCTTTGAAACTGTCTAGTGGATCACTGAGTCAGGGAATGATTATATAGATTTATAAATGATCTGTTGCTTAAGTCTTCCGCTATATGCATTTTGAATGAGTTGTGTTTTCTTTCTGTTGGGAGGAGTCATTTGATGATTTAGTGTTCTCTACCGTAAGACGGAAGCTGGATGAGGCAATCGTCCGGTTGACGTCATCGGCAGATGCCGAAAGAATAGTTGTTGATGGTTTAGTCTTCCGGTTGACGTCATCGGCAGATGCCAAAGGTGAATTGTTTGATGGTTTAGTCTTCCGGTTGATGTCATCGGCAGATGCCGAAGGATAGTTGTATGATGGTTTAGTCTTCCGGATGACGTCACCGGAAGATGTAAAATGTGTTTTGTCGATTAGCGACCGGATGGTGTTTTAATTTAGCACGCGAGACCCACGTGCTCACCGGAAGATGTAAAATGTGTTTTGTCGATTAGCGACCGGATGATGTTTTAATTTAGCACGCGAGACCCACGTGCCCACCGGAAGATGTCTCCTTTTAGGCGATGTTAAGCGAGTCACGCGTAATGCACGTGATGACCGGACGACTAAATTTCTGAGGGTTGTCAACGCATGCAACCCATGCAAACTCGAGTGGTATTATGTTAAGAGAATTGAGGGCACCTCCTCTTTTCCCGAAATTGTCAAGAAACCAATGACCGAGTCTAGTCGCTCGACTCTGTGAAAGTTTGAGCCGACGAGGCGTGGGAAGTCGGGCACAAGAGGGTTCGTCTTCCTTAATGGTTCTGTGTCTCTATTACCAGTTTAGAAAAAAAAAAATATATGTAAAATGTAAAAGTCTGTTGAGAGATAGTAAGTGAATGTAATAATAGTAAAAGTCAAGCAAACGATTAATGAAAGAATATGAACACGTGACGGCTCCTGGCCGGGGTCGTTACACTACTGTTCCTTTTCGAGTGGTGATTGCATTACAATTGTGACGACCCTAATACCGTACCTGATTTCCGTACTATATATATATATATATATATATATATATATATATATATATTTTTACACTTTACTCTTTTTCTTTAACTGTACTTAAGGCGGAAATCTCAATCGAAATCGAAATCGGAATTGAAATCAAATTCATTTAGGTAAATCATTTAAAACGAATATTAAAACAATTAAAACTTAAAACAATAATCAATAAACCATTAGCTAAATAATAAAACTTTTTTTTTTAAAATGACAGAAACGTGGCGATGAATCGCCAAAAACAGCAATTTGATCGCCCATGCGATTGCTCCAGCGGCAATCGCCCCTTAGCGATTGCTACCCCCTGCAATCCTTCTCACGATTGCCAGGAAGAGGCGATTGCTTGCCCCAAAGTGGCAATCTCCATTCTCTGTATTTTCTCCAGAGAGCCGGCTGCCCCCCCCCCCCCCCCCCCCCCCCCCCCCCCCCCCCCCCCCCTTTCTTCCCCTCTCCTCCTTCTACCCCCCCTCCCCTTTCCCCCCCCCTTCCGCTATTTCATTTTTAATGAGTTGTTTTTTCTTTCTGTTGGAGGAGTCATTTGAGATTTACTGTCTATAAAACCGGAAGACGGAAGCTGAGATGAGGCACTCGTCCCGGATTGACGTCATCGGCAGATGCCGAAAGGAATAGTGTGAGGTTTATCTTTCCGGTTGACTCCTCGGCAGATGCCAAAGGTAACTTGTTTGATGGTTTAGTCTTCCGGTGATGGCATCGGCAGATGCCGAAGGATAGTTGTATGAAATGGTTTTTAGTCTTCCGGATGACTCACCGTAAGATGTAAAATGATTTTTGTCGATTAGCGACCGATGGTGTTTTAATTTAGCACGCGGATACCCACGTGCCTCACCGAAGATTTTAAATGTGTTTCGTCGATTAGGCGACCGGATGATGTTTTAATTTTAGCCGCGAGACCACGGCCCACCGAAGATGTCTCCTTTTAGGCATGTTAAGCGGTCACGCGTATGCACGTGATGACCGTACTACAAATTTCTGAGGTTGTCAACTAGCATGCAACCCTGCAAACTCAGTGGTATTATTTTAGAGAATTGGGGCACCTCCTCTTCTCCCCGAAATTGGCAAGAACCACTGACCGAGTCTAGTCGCTCGCTCTGTGAAAGTTTGAGCCGCCGAGCGTGGGAAGTCGGCCAAGAGGGTTTCGTCTTCCTTAATGGTTCTGTGTCTCTTTACCAGTTTAGTAACAAAAAAAATATAGTAAAATTTAAAAGTCTGTTAGAAGATCGTAGTGAATGTAATAATAGAAAAGTCAAGCAAACGATTAGAAAGAATATAACACTGACGGCTCCTGGCCGGGGTCGTTACACTACTGTTCCTTTTCCGAGTGGTGATTTAAATTACAATTGTGACGACCCTAATACCGTCCCTGATTTCCGTACTATATATATATATATATTATATATATATATATATATATATTTTTATACAACTTTACTCTTTTTCTTTAACTTACTTAAGGCGGAAAATCTCAATCGAAATCGAAATCTGAATTGAAATCAAATTTCTTTAGTAAATCATTAAAACGAATATAAAACAATTAAAAACTCAACAAATAAATCAATAAACATTATCAAATACTAAACTTTTTTTTTTAAATGGCCAGAACAGTGGCGATGAGCGCCAAAACAAACAGGGCAATGATCGCCCATGGCGATTGCTCCTAGCGAGCAATCGCCCCCTTAGGCGATTGCTTACCCTCCTGGCAATCGCTCTTTCTCCATCGATTGCCAGGGAAGGGCGATTGCTTTCCTCCAAGGTGAAGGCAATCTCCATGCTCTCTGGATTTTCTTCCAGAAGCCGGCTGCCCCCCCCCTCCCCCCCCCCCCCCCCCCCCCCCCCCCCCCCCAGTCCTTTCTTCCTCTTTTCTTTCCTTCCTTCTAACCAGCCCGGCACTTCACATTTTCAACACAAAAACACACAACACACTATTATTTCATCACGTTCTACTATACATTCACCCAATCTTTACATACCTCCATAAAATACCCTCCAAACATAGCATTTACTCAAATGCTCAAAACCGAAACAATTCACGTTAATCATAATCAAATTTCATAAAAACGAACCGCGTGGTTCTGTTTAAAAGTTTAACATTTCCTTCCTGTTTGAAAAACATCAAAACACTATAAAATGTAATATATTATCTGTTCAGTCACCAAACGTCCTAGAACGCATCAAAATCTACGATAAATCTATCTAATCCATAATTAACCCAACATCACCCAAAAACTCTCAAAAACACCTAACCGTGAGTCAACCAACCTAGCCAAAACACGCTCCGCCGCCACAAGCTCCGCCATCGACCATCTACGCTTGATCATCATAAAGAGGTTCCTCAACTTCGTTCTCGTTGTAACGACCCTTACCCATAACCCTTAATTCCTCGTATATATATATATATATATATATTTTTTTTTTATATACTTAACACTTTAAACCTACCTTTGAGCGGAAATAAAACTTTTAAAATCGAAGTCGAAATCGGAATTGAAATAAAAAACCAAATCGTTTGGAAACTGATAGAAATTTCTTAAATCAATTATTAAAAGCAATTGAAACTATTAAAGAAAAATCAATCGACTGAAGAGAGGAGGGCAGAAGGGACAAATCATCCCAAAAGCATAGGCGACCGAACGCTTAATGATGAGCGTTCGGGCGCCCCTTGCATAGCCGCCCGGACGCTTAACCTCAAGCGTTCGGTCGGTTCACGTTCTGCTTCCAGAACGTGAACTTCGACTCCCTAAACCGACCGAGCGCCTCTCTACCCGCGCACAGTCGCCAAACCCTCTGGAAAACCAGAGAGTTCTGCGTTCCAACTCCTCTCTTTCTGCGACCCGTCGCCCTTCCCATTTCTTTCTTTTCCTCTTCTTTCCCTTCATGCCCTGATCACCAATTTCTCACACAACACTCAAACACTTTTCAACATTCACATTTCCTTCATCTTTCTTCATCACATACCATTAAAGTTTCACAAATCACACTTCTATACAATAACCCCGTCTCTCGCATACATTACACACGCTATTAAAGACCTATTCACCGACTCATAACACGTTTAAAAACATAACCATATTTCATGAAAACGAACCGCGTGGTTCCGTTTAAAAGTTTAACAATTCCTCCTGTTTCAAAAATACCAAAACATTCAAATTTCATATCCAGACCCAAGCATCCTAAAACATTTATCTATACAATTTTCTATATTCTATCCATTGAATCCCAAAACATTTACCTAAGTCCCCACGGGTCAAAATCATGCCCCGACTGCCAGCGCACTCCCACGGGCCTCCTCCTTCAACATGCTCATACATCAGGCGAAGGGATGTCTTCCTCACCTGTCTCAATGTCACCTACACCATAGAATTAAACACGTGAGCTAGAGGCTCAGTAAATCTAAGTGAATGCAAATGTATGCTATGCTATGCTATGTTCTTTTGAAACTTTGCATTCTTTTCATTTCTCTGTTTCTTTGTTTCTGTATCTATGTGTCACCCGGGGCTTCACTCTCGTTAGATAGGAGCGGCACATCCCGCGATTGGATAGCCCCTCGGATCTAACAAGGGGGGAAAGCATGCTTCCTTCGACAGCCATGCCTGAACCACCGCACCCGGCGTGACTATCTCTGTTGTTCAATTACGTACTTTGTTTACCTTTTTTCTGTGTAAAACGCTTTGAAATTCATTTTGCATGCGTGCTTAGAAAACGATGCATGAACGTGCTCAATACAATAATTAAAGCAAGTAAAAACATCCAATATTAAACTAACAGTTAACGACTTAACAAAACGTAATTCTAACTACCCGTTCCAAACTACCCAAATGCATCTCAAATATCCTCGATCGACTCAATTCGTACGGTGTAGGCCTAGATGGCCAAACAAGTCACAGAGACTTACCTCGCGTCCGTTGTTCACCGAGCTTCGTCCACAAATGTTTGTTCACCTATACATTTCACAATATACGTATTAAATCGAGTCCAAAATTACCAAACTCTAAAAATCGCTAACTCCTAACTAAAGAAAGAATCTCCTAAACTCTATTTTAGTTCGTTGAGACATTTCGTCGAGCAACTCGCGTTCGAGAACCACCAAACCCCCATTAATGGAGGTTTTTAAACTCCAACTTAGCCAAATCTCCAATACACCTCAACAAATCGATGAACTAATTTCCGACTACTATCAAAATGCCCATTAGGGGCATAACTAAGCTTAACCTATCTATTTCAAACATCGATTCACGTTTTTTGTCGAAAACCCTAACGAACCCTAATCGTTTTAAACCCTAAAAATCGCTATCTAAAGTTCCGAAAGCTTAGAGCCTTACCTAGAGAGCGAAGACGGAGCAAACACGTGATGGATCGAGTAGCTGGAGGAAGGCAATCGCTGCCGAAATGAAGAAGTCGTCGGAGGAGGAAGAGAAATCGCGTGGAGGAGGAGAGAAAATAGAATTTTCGTTGAAGTGTTTGTAAAATGAAGGAATTGTGATATTTAAATAAAAGTTGGTTTGGCAAATGACTAAATTGTCCTCCTAATTAACTTCAATTTCTCCTTCCAATTAACTCGTTATTTATCTAACGATCCGATTATCCAAAATTCTCATATTTCACCCAAAATTCTAATTTATTATTACGGCTTCGTTAAAACTTTCCGTCTGCAAAACGGACTTAATCTGGCGTATTTACAAAATGGCCGTATATATTAGAATAGAAATAATTCCCGTAAAGCTGGGTGTTACACTCGTCACCTACATCATACGATAAATACATTAAGCCTAATGCTTAGTAAGGAGTGTGCTAAACATAACATTACATATATGCATGAAATTCGTAAAACAGTTTCGTTTCATTTTGTTAAACCATTTTCTCGCCCCGTGAGAATCATAACTTGCCCCGTGAAAAACACATGACTTGCCCCGTGAGAAACACATGACTTGCCCCGTGAGAAACATACAACTTACCCGTGAGAAACATACATCATTCAGAATTCATGATCGTTCGTTAATTTGACATTTCATAAAACATGCTCATAAATAGTTCGTATGCACTTTAATAAAACATGATGCATGAGGAATGACATACGTAGAAACACCTATCGAACGACCACTAACAATTCGCTAAGGCACTACTTAAGCTACCCGTCTTACCACCAACCCCTATAATACCTAACTTCATCACAACAAACATAATCAACATCGTTACGACGTAGGGCCTTAGGGGCCGGAAACCTAACACTCACTTACCTGGCATCCTAGATATGCCGAGCACCGTCCTTTGAGCTTGGGTTACCTAGGGCATTTAACAACACATCATTAATATCGACTCTCAACATCAAATCTAAACAAATCGACGTCTCGAGCTAGGACAAATTCTTCTAAAAACTCTAATTCATTTCATTCGGGCATTTCATCGAGCACTTGGTGCTCATTAACTTCAAAACTCCATTAATGGTGTCCAACTACATTTCCAACAACCTACACTTAACATTAAACATCAACCAACACCATTAATCTACTCCAACAACCTCATTAATCACTAATACATCATCAATGAGTAATAAATAAACAACCCTATCGATTTCTAACAAAATCCCTAAATTTCTTCACAAACCCTAAATTAAAATAAACCCTAAACCACAAATAAACTTGTCTAGAATGTAGAACTTACCTAGAGGATTGATTTGTTGAAGATAGTGGAAGGGAAAATCGTCGGAAAAGGGAGGATCGCCGGCGTTGAGAGGTTTGGCGATGGAGGAGAGAAAGAAAATCGCCAAAGGGGAGAAGGGGATCGCGTAGGGAAGAAGAAATGAGGGAGGAAAGAGAGAGAAAGCCCTTTTTGTTAAAATATTTGACTTTCTAAATTACCTAATTGCCCTTAATTAATTTCCTAACTTAAATCGTTATTTCGTCTATCGGTTTAACTTCTCCAAAATTCCCTTATTCCTCCAAATATTTCTATTTATTCTTAGGGTTCCTACGAAACTTTCCGTTCGCCATTTGAACTTTATTTATTATTTCTACGAATTAAAACTCTAAACTACTTAAATAGTAAAACCCAAAAACTATAGGCTCAAAACCCATAGTCTAAATTTCTGGGCGTTACAACAATGGTCTTTTGGATTCACCTCTGTGTTACTAGGTAGTGAGCCTTGAGGCCTTCCATTAATAACGCTTGCAAATTGACCAAGTTGATTTTCAAGACTACGAATCTGAGCTGATTGATTTTGCATAACAGTACGAGTCTCGGTCATAAACTGCATAAGAGCTGTTTCAAGATCATTTTTCTTTTCAACTGGTTGAGATGGATCGGGTTAAGATGCTAGAGGCATTTGCATCGCATTTTGAGAATTCCTCCATGAAAAATTTGGGTGTTGTCGCCATCCTTGGTTATAAGTATTAGAATTTGGATTTCCTTGACGATTAAAGTTGCCCATATAATTAGCTTGCTCCGCGGGTTCATTTGCCATAGGATTTCCCTCTTGACAGTCTTCACTCAAATGCGGCCCTTGACACCACTAACAACTAACTTTTGATGTTTTCCCCACACTTGCTGCCAGATGAGATTCCTTCAAAATTAGCATTGATGGCCGGTTTGCGAATAGCTGAATGGACTCTGGATACAGTAGGTATAACATAATCCAATAAGGTCCTGGTCTCAGCATTTACAAGTGGACGATTTTCAATAACGAGTAGGGGATTTTCAATATTGTCTTCCCTGTTATCTCCCATAATGACACGCGCTGGTTGAATAGCTTCTCTTCTCGCTTTACGATGTTGTCGACACGTACGCTCGATTTCAAGATTAAGTGGGAGAAGATTAGCGTTTCCTTCTTTACGCATACACCTGAAAATAACACAAAAATAAAGACTTAAAATAAATAGAATTCAAAATAAAACTAAAAATAATCAATTCGATATTAATAATAAAGTCCTCGTGCAACGGCGCAAAAAACTTGTTGTGAAAAATAGTTCGCAAGTGTACGAGTCGCAACAAATAATGTAGTGATAACTAGAGTGTCGAACCCACGAGGACTTGTAATTAATAATCGAAGTAACTAATCTTAATTCTAAATTGAACACACGTTTTATAATTTTCAAGGATTGAAATTAAATTAAATAATTAAAACAATGAAAATAAACTACTGTAAAATAACAAAACAGATAAATTGAGATTAAATTTAATGGATAAAAACCTAGGTACTACGATTTCACCAAGGCAATATTTATTTTAGTCCTTCACAATTATATTCATAAATATTCTTCCTATGTTGATGATCGATTTCACTAAATTCTATTACAATCTCTCTTGAGCATTGCATAGGTTATCTGATTAATGGGTTATCTCTTCTGAGTCTCAAATCCTACATTAATCAAATACAAGTAAATCAAGAAATCATAACGATCACATCAATACTGTAACTATCTCTAGCCTACGCATATTTATGACATTAATTTCAGTGCTCGGGTATTTATCACCTCTCAGTCTCAAAACACCCTAAAAATCAAGTAAAGATTGGCCAGAAATTTACAGGCTTTAAGAACATAAATTAAATCCGTCAATAATATTGGAAGAAATATCTATAAATTATAACTAAACGAAGAACATAAAATAAACATTGTATGGCTACATCGTAGCCCTAGAATAAAAACTTAGTTCATACTAAAAGAGAAGAAAACAAAAATATAATTAAAAGTAAACATAGTTTTAACAAAAGAAATAAAATAAACACTGAATATCGCCAACTCTTCGTGAATAATCACCTTGAAATTGCTTCTTTGTTGCCAAAATCGCCGAATGAATCTATCTCTGTAACACCCGACTTTAATTAAAAATTTAAAATAACAGATAAATCTATTAAGTATAATCGATGAATGAAATTTTAGTATAATGTAGGTTAGGTTGAAGAATGAGTAAGTAAGGGCATAAGGGTAATTGGCAAATTTGAAAGTGGATAAGGTATTTAAGGCAAAAAGTTTAGAGTAGCCGCCACCACTACACATTTTCTTTCCCTTTCGATCTTCAGCTCGAACGGCAGAAATCTCTAGGCGATTCTCCTGTCCGATTCTCCTTCAACCTAGGTAAGCCCTCCTTGTTTTCTTGCGATTTTAGTAGTGAGATAGCTGAGGGAGTACAATGTGAGGAGTTTCGAGGAATGTTGTGATTTATAGTAGGTTCGGGCTGAGCGACTATTGAGAATACCCGAGTTGTGGGGTTTCAAATTTGGTTCCTCAAACTCCTGTATTGATTCTGTGAAGTTTAGTGAAAGTTTGATATATGTACTATTATGATTTTAGGTGAGCGAGCTTCTGAAGTAGCATTTAGCCGAGCGATTTCCAGGGAGCCAGGTAAGTAGAGTTTGTTTGTGCCTTCGGGCCTACATCACAAACAGTAGGATTTATGTATGTTTGTATGTTTATTACCAGTTGACATGCATCATGTTTTGAAAGATTACGAAAATGAATTTACATGAAACGCATGGTAAATGTGAGCAGGATGATCAGAACAACTGTTAAGGGGGATTAATCCGCCCCTTAATTGAGAACAGAGGATTGAGGTTTTGGGAAAAGTGATCCACTTCCCAATCCTACAGGGGGATCAGACCAGTTAACTGTTAAGGGAATTAATCCGCCCCTTAATTGAGATCAGAGGATGTATGCTTTGGGGAATGACTGATCCACTTTCCCATCGTACAGAGGGATCCACAGAGAACAAATTTGAATACAACTGAGATGAGAAAGTAGAGAATGCATGTTTAGGGAAATTTTTGTTTCATTAATTCATTTCATTCATTGCTCTACTTGCTTAGCATTAGGCTAATAGATGAGTTTGTGATGTAGGTGAAGAAGTTACTGAAGGTGTGTTTACCGACCGATAAGAGGACCAGGCTGGTTGGAGGAGCATTTTCAGGCATCGGTTTGGCCATCTGTTGAGGCGGTTTAATCCATGGCTGCAGGTGTTGAGTTGGGAGTAACTAGTTCAGTATAGATGTTTCTTTTTCTGAAAATTATATGATAGTAGTGTTTTCGAAACTTTGAATACATTCTGAGAATCTTTGATATTAGTGTTCTGTTGGGTTTTGAAAATACTGTTTTCTACTGGATTTGAGTGATGCAATGATTTGATCTGTCTCTGATTGGTCTTAGTAAAATGCTTAAATCCTTTGATAGTCAGAGCTTTCTTGGAATACAGCAGAATTGCTGTTCTGAAGTCTATCGGTAGATGAAAGTGGTAAGTCTTGTCGTCTAGCGATCGGCAGATGTTGGATGAAGGAGTCATCCGGCTGACGTCATCGGTAGATGAAAGTGGTAAGTTTTGTCGTCCAGCGATCGGCAGATGTTGGATGAAGGAGTCATCCGGCTGACGTCATCGGTAGATATAAGTTGCGAGTTGTCGTCTAGCGATCGGCAGATGCTGGAGGAAGGAATCCCCCGGCTGACGTCATCGGTAGATGTAAGTAGCAAGTTTTGTCGCCTAGCTATCGGTAGATGCAGTCTACCGAGAGTTGTCCTGTTTGTATATCTTCCGGCTGACGTCATCGGAAGATGTAGGTAGTGTTTGTCGTTTTGTGACCAGTTGATATAACCGAAGTTTTGTCGTTTGTCATCGGTAGAGGCCTCCTATTTTCTATTTCTGCTCCTTGTGTTGACTTTGTCGTCGGCAGATGTGTTTGACTTCTGCAATTTCATGGGTATTCCACATTTTTAAATTTTTATATTTTGGCCCATTGTTCTTAACACTCCCAACAATTATTTTAAAATGTTTTCACAGATTATTTAACTTCATTGATGTTCGATTGATTTCCGCTGCAAGTTTTAAAATACATCGAGTTTTAGAAAATGTCAAATTTTGACTGTCGAGTGAAATATTTTTAAATTTAGTATAAAGTCGTCATGGTTCGGTTCAGTGTGTTGAGTAGCAAACCGGGTTTAGATAACTCGGGGCGTTACAAGTTGGTATCAGAGACATTTGGTTAAACCGTTCAAAGAATTACTCAACAGAGCCGATCGTTGCATGGAAGTACTCCAACAACCGTAAGTGTTTGTGTTAGTTTTAGTTATTAGATATTTATGAGAATAGTTAACCTTTTACAGGAATATAGTAAAATGTCCAGACGACCAGGGAGACCAAGAGTACAGAGGGAGACGCCAAACCCGGAAAGTACTGAGAATTCTGGTGTGATCAGGCAGCTGACAGACTTGGTACGTCAGCAATCTGATATGATGCGCCGGCAGTCCGATCAGTTGGGACTGCTACTGAACTGAGAGGTACAAGGGAGTGCCAACTCGGGTTCCAATAATGAACAGGCAGGAGAGAGGTTTAGGAGGTTGCGACCACCCACTTTTGATGGAAAGTCAACTAATCCAATTGTGGCCGAGGAATGGTTGAAAAAGATAGAAAGCATGTTTAGGTGTGCAAATGTGGGAGATGGAGAAAAGGTCATTTTGGCAATCTTCCACTTTGCCGGTGATGCTCAACTCTGGTGGGAGACGATGGAGACCACCCATGATGTTCTTGCGATGACTTGGACGCAATTTAAGGAAATTTTCTATGAGAAGTATTTTAACAGTACTGTACAGACCACAAAGAAGTTGGAGTTCATGAACTTGAAACAGACAGGGACCGTAGCTGAATACAGCAGACAGTTTGAATCCCTATCAAGGTTTGCCGGACACCTCGCACGCAGGGATGAGGATAAGGTGTTCCAATTTGTGCATGGGCTGAAACCTGAGATTTATAGAGGAGTCAAGTTCTCGGGTATAAAAGGATCGTCCTACAGTGAAGTAGTGTCCACAGCATTAGAAGTGGAAGAGGCAGAGATGAAGTGTGCTGGGTTTAGTGCGGCTCCACGAAAGTTCACCCAGCCACACCATCACAAGGGAACGAAGAGGCCCGGTGAGGGCCAGGGCGGTCAAGGGAAGGAGAAGAAGACACCAGATACTAGGAAGTTCCCTCAATGCCCAAAGTGTTCAAGATTTCACCCGGGAGAGTGTAGAATTAGCGCGGGGAAGTGTTTCAACTGTGAGGAGACCGGGCATCTGCTTAAGGATTGCCCAAAGCCCAGAGTCCTTCGCTGTTATAATTGTAATAAAGTTGGCCACATGAATAGGGATTGTCCAGCTCTGAAGAATGGCCCTGTGAATGTTAAGCCAAGAATATTCTCCATGGTAGAATCGGGTGATGAAGATCAGCCTGCTGTTGTGTCAGGTACCATACTAGTCAATTTTATGCCTGCTTTTACTTTAATAGATTCAGGTGCAACACATTCCTTCATAGCATCTGCCTTTGCTGATAAATTAGACGTCGAGTCTTCACTTTCTGAGCATATGTTCAATGTTGCTTTACCTTCTGGCGAACGCATGCGCTCTAGCCGTGTGCTGCTTAATAGTGTAGTGACAGTAGGAGATAAGAACCTACCTGCTGATCTCATTATTTTAGAGATCATGGGATTTGATGTAATCTTAGGAATGGATTGGCTGTTTAAGCACTATGTCACAATAGACTGTAGAACTGGAATAGTTAGTTTCCAACCCCCTGGTGGTTCGAAACACACCTTTCAAGCCTCAAGGAGAGACAGAAGGATGTCTGTTTTATCCTCTGTCGGCGCTAAACCTTTCCCGTGTAGTGAGTATTCATGCTTTCTGGCCAGCGTATTAGACACAAAGCTGGTAGGAGAACCGAGTCTCCAAAAGGTTCCAATAGCTCAAGATTTCCCTGAAGTTTTCCTTGATGACCTGCCTGGTTTACCACCTGATAGACAGATCCAATTTGTGGTGGATGTCTATCCTGGTGCTGAACCTATATCTAAGAATCCATACAGATTGGCACCAACGGAACTCAAGGAATTAAAGAAACAGTTAGATGAACTGTTGGAAAAAGGATTCATACGGCCAAGTTATTCACCGTGGGGTGCACCAGTTCTCTTTGTTAAGAAAAAGGACGGATCAATGCGCATGTGCATTGACTACCGAGAATTAAATAAGTTAACCATCAAGAATAAGTACCCATTACCTAGGATCGATGATTTGTTTGACCAACTTCAAGGTGCACGAGTTTTCTCTAAGATTGACTTAAGATCGGGGTACTACCAATTGAAGGTTAAGTCTGAGGATATACCAAAGACTGCCTTTCGTACGAGATATGGACATTACGAATTTTTGGTTATGTCCTTTGGTTTGACAAATGCACCAGCAGCTTTCATGGATCTCATGAATAGGGTGTTTCATGAGTATTTGGACAAGTTTGTCATAGTATTCATAGACGACATTCTGATCTATTCTAGAACTAAGAATGAGCATGCAAGGCATTTAAGTTTGGTGTTAGGAGTACTCAGACAGCACCAGCTTTATGCTAAGTTTTCCAAGTGTGAGTTTTGGTTGGACAGAGTTCACTTTCTTGGTCACGTGATCTCTGGGGATGGAATATCTGTCGATCCAGCCAAAGTTCGTGCGGTTAAGGAATGGCCTCAACCGAAGAATGCTTCTGATATTAGGAGTTTCCTCGGGTTAGCAGGGTATTACAGAAAGTTCATTGAAGGATTTTCAAAGATTGCTACACCCCTTACTAAGTTAACCAGGAAAAATGTGAAGTATATATGGACCGATGAATGTGAACATAGTTTCATGACCTTAAAACAGAAACTAACCAATGCTCCAATTTTAACCCTTCCAGCTGTGGATGGTAAATTTAGTATTTACTGTGATGCTTCCAAGGTTGGTCTTGGATGTGTGTTAATGCAAGATGGTAAGGTCATAGCTTATGCCTCTAGACAGTTGAAAACTCATGAGAAGAATTACCCTACCCATGATTTAGAATTAGCTGCTGTAGTATTTGCACTTAAGATTTGGAGGCACTACTTGTATGGACAGCCTTGTGAAATATTTTCGGATCATAAAAGTCTGAAGTATATTTTCACGCAGAAGGAATTAAATATGAGGCAACGTAGGTGGTTGGAGTTTGTTAAAGACTACGATTTTGAGATTAAATACCACCCTGGTAAGGCCAATGTGGTGGCTGATGCATTAAGTAGAGTAATACCGTCAGCCTCAGCTTTGATTCTGGATATGCCGGTGGCCTTAGAGACTGAATTTCATAAGTTTAACCTAGAAACTGTGTCCAATGTAGCAGCTATGCTATCTGCCATCTCCTTGAAACCTACCATTCTAGAAAAGATAAAAGAAACCCAGGACATTGATGAGGAGTGTAAAAAGTTCAAGTCGAGCATGGATTCTACTGACAATTTGGACTTCAATTATACTGATGATGGAATACTTAAGTTCAGGAATAGATATTTTGTGCCAGCCAATAAAGAGCTTCGTGATGAAATCCTTTCTGAAGCTCACTCTTCTAGATTTTCCGTTCATCCTGGTAGTACAAAGATGTACAGAGACCTTAAGCAGACTTATTGGTGGCCAGGTATGAAGCGGAGCGTTGCTGAACATGTAGGATTGTGTTTGATCTGCCAGCAGGTTAAGGCTGAACATCAGAGGCCTGCAGGAATGTTGCAGCCATTACCACTCCCTGAATGGAAATGGGAGCAGATAACCATGGACTTTGTTGTAGGATTACCCAGAACAGCAAAAGGACATGATGCAATCTAGACGATAATCGATCGATTAACCAAATCAGCCCATTTCTTACCCATCAAGGTGACTTACTCTATGGATCAGTTAGCTGAATTGTATGTGCAGGAGGTTGTGCGACTGCATGGAGTTCCAGCTACTATAGTTTCGGACCGAGACTCTAGATTCACATCCAAATTTTGGAAGAGTTTACATAAAGCCATGGGCACACAGCTAAACTTCAGTACAGCCTTTCACCCTCAAACAGATGGACAATCGGAAAGAACCATTCAAACATTAGAGGATATGCTTCGGGCATGTGTTTTGGATTTTCAAAGTTCTTGGTGCAAGTATCTGCCATTGGTGGAATTTTCTTATAATAACAGTTTTCAAGCAACAATAGGAATGGCACCGTATGAAGCTTTGTATGGACGAAGATGTAGATCTCCTTTGTACTGGACGAAGTTGGTGAAGCACAGTTGCTTGGTCCTGACATTGTGCAGCAGACTATTGAGAAGGTTGCTCTCATCCGTCAGAGGATCTTAACAGCTCAAAGCCGACAGAAGAGCTATGCTGACAGAAGACGCAGAGAATTAGAGTTTAAAGTAGGCGATGAGGTTTTTCTTAAGGTATCACCATTCAAAGGAGTTGTGAGATTTGGAAAGAGAGGCAAACTGAATCCTAGATTTGTTGGTCCTTTCTCAATTCTGAAAAGGATTGGGAAGGCAGCCTATCAGTTACAGCTACCAGCTTCTATGGGAGGGATACATGACGTGTTCCATGTCTCGACGTTAAAGAAGTGTATGCGGGATCCAACTCAAGTTGTTGAACAGCAGAGCATTGAAATTCAACCTACACTTACCTATGAAGAAAAGCCTGTGAAGATTCTAGATTTTACAGTGAAGATGTTGCGCAACAAAGAAGTTCCATTGGTGAAAGTCTTATGGCACAATCAGAATACAGAGGAGGTAACTTAGGAACGCCAGCAAGACATGATGAACCAACATCCAGAACTGTTCAGGTACTGAATTTTGAGGACAAAATTCTTTTAAGGAGGGTAGATTGTAACACCCGACTTTAATTAAAAATTTAAAATAACAGATAAATCTATTAAGTATAATCGATGAATGAAATTTTAGTATAATGTAGGTTAGGTTGAAGAATGAGTAAGTAAGGGCATAAGGGTAATTGGCAAATTTGAAAGTGGATAAGGTAATTAAGGCAAAAAGTTTAGAGTAGCCGCCACCACTACTCATTTTCTTTCCCTTTCGGTCTTCAGCTCGAACGGCAGAAATCTCTAGGCGATTCTCCTGCCCGATTCTCCTTCAACCTAGGTAAGCCCTCCTTGTTTTCTTGCGATTTTAGTAGTGAGATAGCTGAGGGAGTACAATGTGAGGAGTTTCGAGGAATGTTGTGATTTAGAGTAGGTTCGGGCTGAGCGACTATTGAGAATACCCGAGTTGTGGGGTTTCAAATTTGGTTCCTCAAACTCCTGTATTGATTCTGTGAAGTTTAGTGAAAGTTTGATATATGTACTATTATGATTTTAGGTGAGCGAGCTTCTGAAGTAGCATTTAGCCGAGCGATTTCCAGGGAGCCAGGTAAGTAGAGTTTGTTTGTGCCTTCGGGCTTACATCACAAACAGTAGGATTTATGTATGTTTGTATGTTTATTACCAGTTGACATGCATCATGTTTTGAAAGATTACGAAAATGAATTTACATGAAACGCATGGTAAATGTGAGCAGGATGATCAGAACAACTGTTAAGGGGGATTAATCCGCCCCTTAATTGAGAACAAAGGATTGAGGTTTTGGAAAAAGTGATCCACTTCCCAATCCTACAGGGGGATCAGACCAGTTAACTGTTAAGGGAATTAATCCGCCCCTTAATTGAGATCAGAGAATGTATGCTTTGGGGAATGACTGATCCACTTTCCCATTGTACAGAGGGATCCACAGAGAACAAATTTGAATACAACTGAGATGAGAAAGTAGAGAATACATGTTTAGGGAAATTTTTGTTTCATTAATTCATTTCATTCATTGCTCTACTTGCTTAGCATTAGGCTAATAGATGAGTTTGTGATATAGGTGAAGAAGTTACTGAAGGTGTGTTTACCGACCGATAAGAGGACCAGGCTGGTTGGAGGAGCATTTTCAGGCATCGGTTTGGCCATCTGTTGAGGCGGTTTAATCCATGGCTGCAGGTGTTGAGTTGGGAGTAACTAGTTCAGTATAGATGTTTCTTTTTCTGAAAATTTTATGATACTAGTGTTTTCAAAACTTTGAATACATTCTGAGAATCTTTGATATTAGTGTTCTGTTGGGTTTTGAAAATACTGTTTTCTACTGGATTTGAGTGATGCAATGATTTGATCTGTCTCTGATTGGTCTTAGTAAAATGCTTAAATCCTTTGATAGTCAGAGCTTTCTTGGAATACAGCAGAATTGCTGTTCTGAAGTCTATCGGTAGATGAAAGTGGTAAGTCTTGTCGTCTAGCGATCGGCAGATGTTGGATGAAGGAGTCATCCGGCTGACGTCATCGGTAGATGAAAGTGGTAAGTTTTGTCGTCCAGCGATCGGCAGATGTTGGATGAAGGAGTCATCCGGCTGACGTCATCGGTAGATATAAGTTGCGAGTTGTCGTCTAGCAATCGGCAGATGCTGGAGGAAGGAATCCCCCGGCTGACGTCATCGGTAGATGTAAGTAGCAAGTTTTGTCGCCTAGCTATCGGTAGATGCAGTCTACCGAGAGTTGTCCTGTTTGTATATCTTCCGGCTGACGTCATCGGAAGATGTAGGTAGTGTTTGTCGTTTTGTGACCGGTTGATATAACCGAAGTTTTGTCGTTTGTCATCAGTAGAGGCCTCCTATTTTCTATTTCTGCTCCTTGTGTTGACTTTGTCGTCGGCAGATGTGTTTGACTTCTGCAATTTCATGGGTATTCCACATTTTTAAAGTTTTATATTTTGGCCCATTATTCTTAACACTCCCAACAATTATTTTAAAATGTTTTCACAGATTATTTAACTTCATTGATGTTCGATTGATTTCCGCTACAAGTTTTAAAATACATCGAGTTTTAGAAAATGTCAAATTTTGACTGTCGAGTGAAATATTTTTAAATTTAGTATAAAGTCGTCATGGTTCGGTTCAGTGTGTTGAGTAGCAAACCGGGTTTAGATAACTCGGGGTGTTACAATCTCCTGCTTCTTAGGTCTTTAATTCTTACTCTTTGATATATCAATGACGAGATTTCATGTTCCCTTCGATTAACGGTGCAGATTAAAAGATATCAGCTTTCCAAAATCAACGGCGATTGATCGCTGGATAGTGTGGCGATCGATCGCCCCTTATAACTGTTGTATTCTGCCGATCGATTCAAGCAAACAATCGCCTCTTCTCTTGCTTCAGTTTTCACTTGTTTTCAGCCAATCGATCGCAGGAATGAGCGAACGTTCGGCACCCTCTCTGTTTCGTGCAAAATTATTCTCAATATTTCTTCTCACCAGCCGAACGCTCGCCTAGAATGAGCGACTGTTCGGCAGGTTCTCTGTTTCGCCAACCCAATTTTGCCAACTTTATTTCTTTCTTTTCTTCCTTGACTACTTTTCTTCTTCAACTTCTTCCATTCAATTTCCCTGTTTTAAATAAATTTTTCTGCGCACTTACACAAAATACATTAAATTCTTTCAAACACTTGAGAAAAACTTGTCAAATCAAGTGTAAAAAGTATAAATAAGTGTGTAAAATACACACTTATCAGATTTACGGATTGGTGTTTCTGGAGATTTTTCAGAGAAGACTTCCTCATCGTCAGTATTGATTTCCAGAATGGCTTCTTGCAGCCATGAGCTATCTGAAGATGATTCTTTCTTGACTCTTTTCCTTTTACCTTTAGCAACTGTAGCAACTTTTGAATTTCTAGGTGCCTTGGGTGGCATGGAGCTGGTTTTAAATCGATCTCCTTTGCTTTTGCCAAATTTTTGATGTACTCCGGTGGCGTCAACTTGCCTTTTTGGGATTGCCTCGATAATTTTTGGAGAATCTTTCTCGGTAACACAGGGATTTACTGTCGGTGAAATAGGTGAGTAAACGATAATGGCCGATACAGAACTCGGTGATTTTGTTGGAACATTGCCTGAATCTCGCTCTTCAAACATTTCTTCGATGATGACCATTTTGAGAACATAGAGTAAAAACCCTAATCGCTGATTGAAGATCGCGGTGAAGTAAGAAAAAGAGTGTTCTGGAACTTCCTTATAATTTGGGTTAAAACACCAATAAATACCAATCAAATCCCAGTAATAAAAGAAAATCCCAGATATTTAGTAAATATTTCGGAAAATAAATCTGAAAATCCATCAAGTTTCCATTAATCAGTGGAATGAATCTTTGAAGAATAAATCAGACCTCCATAAGTTAGGAAATATGTTCAATAAAATAATACTGCTCCAGTCTTCTCTGAGAATTAATCATCTGATTTCCATAAGAATATCCAAGTTTTGCATGTCACACACGATGTTGCTCCATAGAAAAATATAATATCAAGAATGGTCACTAGCTGCAGATGGTGAGTAACACAGTAGATTGCTCCAAAAAATAAAGAAACAAATGCCTAAAGTAACGTGGCGAATTTTTTTTTTTTTTTTTTATAAAAATAAACGCGATAAACGACTTACATAACATAGAGGCCTAAAGCAGACCTTAACTCTTCAAATCTAGCACCATCCAATGCCTTGGTGAAAATATCGGCAATCTGTTTTTCCGTCATCATATGCTCCAAATTGATAATTTTGTCATCCACTAAAGATCGAATAAAGTGATGTCGTATGTCAATATGCTTTGTCCGTGAATGCTGAATAGGATTTTTAGAAATATTCATAGAGCTCAAATTATCACAATAGAGGGTCATAACACCCTGTGTGACACCATAGTCTTTCATCATTTGTTTCATCCAAAGAAGCTGTGTATAGCTGCTACCTGCTGCTATATATTCTGCCTCGGCCGTAGATAGAGAAATAAAATTCTGCTTCTTGCTGAACCATGACACTAAATTGTGACCTACATAAAAACATCCCCCCGAAGTGCTTTTACGATCATCAGAACTTCCTGCCCAGTCAGCATCACAATAACCTACCAGATTTGCATTAGAATCAAAAGAATACCAAATGCCATAATCAGTTGTTCCACAAACATATTTTAGAATTCGTTTTACCGACACTAGGTGAGACTCCTTCGGATTTGCTTGAAATCGAGCGCATAAACCCACACTATAACAAATATCTAGTCGGCTAGTAGTTAGATATAAGAGACTTCCAATCTGTAATATCCGGCTCGTACGGATTTTTGAGAATATTATTATTATATTATTGGATGGCATTTGTGTAAATATGTCAAATCAGGTCCGTTTTACAAAAGGAATGCGTCATGACGATCCTAGCAATTAATAGGAATTTTAAAGAATTTACGAGAATTTTCGGAATAATAACGCTATATTCCGAGTAATTACGTTTCTCGTAATACAAAGGACGTTTTAGTAAAAATAGTAAACGGTGTCCGATTTGCAAATGGACAGTTTTAATAGAACTCAGATAATAAGTCGGATTTATTGGCGAAATAAGAAAATTCGAATGGTCGAAAACACGAGAGGCCAAAATTAATGTTTTGTTAAGAAATAGTTTTAGTTTTATTATTATTATTATTATTATTATTATTAATAAATAAATAAAAACAAACGACAGAATGGTTATAGGATTTATATGAAAATGGTTCGAGGAAAGGATCCTAGAGACGACGCGCTAGATCGACTTACGGAGATAATAGATCGCCAGTCCCAACATATAGACCAACAAGCTCAGCTCATATACAGGCAATTTCTTCAGCTCGAGAGGTTGACAAACCGAGACGACCCAAGGACCCAAGGGGTGGTTGCTTGCAATAGCCAAGGTATGAAGAGGATGGGCAGGGAGGAAATCGAACAAGGTCGACAAAAGAAATTACGAGGAACTACTCAGGGACCCTGGTGTCTTAAATGCCAAAAGGAGCACTACGGCAGCTGTAGAGTAGGCACAGATAAATGCTTTCGATGTGGAGAGAATGGCCATTTCGTCAAGGATTGCCCGAGGCCGGGTCGAGATCAACCAGGTAGAGGCCAACGAGGCAAGAATCAGAAAAACGTTACCCTAAAGCTGCTTGCCTTGACTGGAGAAGAAGAAACTGCCCAACCCTCAGCTGTTTCAGGTAGAGTTTTATTTCAAAAATTAATAGAACGAGTAATATTAAAATAGAGAAGTAAGAAAGTAATGGAAAGTGGGTTAGAGGAGTTCTTAAATGAACCCCAACTATAAGACGGTAGGTAGATGCGTGACCATACAAACCTTATAGAAAGAGAGTTATACGTTAATAAGATTAGCCTGACTTAACCATGAAGAGTTATGCACTTAGATTTTGTGCTATTAGAGAGATACGACTTACGAGGTGTAAGGATTTAAATTTATAGGAAATGAACCCTAGTTGATGAAACTCAAAACCCTTAGAGTCTTAAGGTGTAAAGAATTAAGTAGTAATTTAAGCTAAAATGTAAAATGCATTTGGAGATGTTTTAGGTTCTCGAGGTATACTAAGTGCAATTAAGCAAGTAGGAAGATTTAGTAAGAATTTGAATACCCCGGATCCATGAAAAAGATTGAAGTGTCTAGACAAAAGAATCATATTCCAGAGCTTACCTAGTGTTATTGTGGATTGGATACGAGGGTGACCATTATGGTTGTGGTGTAGAAAGATGTGACAGATCAATACAAGTCGCGGACGTAAGATTTGAGTGATCGGATAGGAGTGGTTGTATCGACCAATATGGAGGCAAAGATAAGGAGATTTACTCCGAGTTGGAAAGTATTTAAATCCCTGAACCCTAGAGAATTGAAGTCATGTGCATGGTGATACTCTAGGTACCGAAATTGGCTGTTCTCTAGGAAATGAGTACCACCAAAGACACCTTAGAAGACTAATCCATAAAGGAAGATATTAATCTGTGAGAAGATTACAACCGACTTATTAGGTGGGAGGTCTAGCGAAGTTAAGAATAATCGACGAATTGTGGACATGTCAGGCAGTTAGAGTTGCTTGATTGGATTGTGAAACAAAAGATATAGGAGTTAAGTTGCGAACCTATAGTTGGTACAATTTAAGTTAGGAGCCACAACATGAGGCTGCCTCCAGGATGAAAGTAGAAGTATTAGTGTTCGAGGAACTAGAAAGGTTATCATTAATGAAGAGACGTTTCAAATTATTGGGGGATAAAAAGGGTAGGATTTAAGGACTTAAGGAGAATTGGAATGAAGGCGTAAACTTATCTACAACAAGTTCGCAAACAAGAAGATAGTTGGATGAATCGTAGCATGCGAGTCAAGTAGACAAGTAAAGTATTGAACCCGACTAGGAGGAACGAAAGAGGATTGACTATTTCGAAACTTTGAAGAAATCCTCGTACGATGTTAGAGGTACGTGCAGGTGATAGTTAGACTAAAAGGAAGAGTTAAGATTAGAAGCCTAGTTCGGTGGCTAATGTCGGGCGATTTGTGAAATTCGCAATATGTTGACTAGAGAATGTGAGTTTGCTCGCGAAACCATTTAAAGTAAACTTGGAGTGGGACAAGTTAGAAAAGCTCCGAAAGTCCGACGGTTAACAAGTTGAGACCGATGGATGCATTAGAGACTTAAGGTTATAATAAATAGTTAAAACAATTCTATGGTCAAAACTTGGGGATTCCCTTGTACATGGAGTTAATAAGGAAGTTGAGCTAAACAGATGAGCATAATGTGTATAGTATTTAGCAAAGGACATAACGATAGAATTCGTTGAGGTAGACTAGAACAAAATATGATATTTATAACGTCTTAGTTACAAAGGGATCGTAATCCTAAGCGAGTAGTAACTTTAGCCCCGGATGGACTCGTCGAGACCTCAGAGTAATCTCAACGAGATGGTTTGTGAGATTTAGAAATTGGAATTTTAGTGGAGAATGTTGTTAAGATCCGCGGGGTGCCCAAAGAAGTGTGCATTTGAATACTTTTGACAAATAAGTTTTAAGGGAACATTACTAGAGAAGCGTGGACTCGGGTGGTCGTAATGATGACCAAGATTTGGGCCAACGAACTCATAACCAAGTTCAGGTTACAGCTCCGATACATATATATATATGGCGGATGAGGTTGTAGTGTAATTGATATTTTAGCGTTGGAGTAAGTAAATTGAGAAGACCTAGAGGGCGTAGAACGGTTAGGTACGTATTCGATAGACAAAAGATTTAGAAAGTTAGAAACTAAACCAAAGAAACTTAAGTCGATGAATTGAAGGTAAAATAGAGGGGAGTTAGATTACAACCTGTGTGTTGTCAGGAATCCTTGAACGATAGTCAACCCAAATGACGTCGGGAAGTGGAGGATATTTCGAGGATTTAGGATAGGTGACAATCTTAATGGAGACCAATTGAGAAGTTAGGGAGTTTAACATTTTGGGTGATTAAATTTTGACCAACGCGTGCTCGGGATGTCAGGTGACAAATACATAGTTAGAGATCGTCTGATTAAAGGCTTAGGAATCTTGGTAAGATTGGATGCGTAGGCAATGATTTGTTTAGGCCAATTGAAAGTAAGGAATGTGGTCATAAAGTTAATGTAGAAGTTCAGTTGGTGTGCATCCCTAATGTGGACAGAGTCGAGGGAATTATGCTGAGGTTTGGGTCACAATCCAGAGATTTGATGAAGTGTGGATATTTAATTTGGCAGGCGTTAGAAAGCTTGAACATAACTCTGATCTGAAGAAACGGCAGAGGAAAGACAAGGATAAAAGAAAACTTTAAGTCAGTATTAATAGGAGATTTGATATGTGAATTATTAAAAGTTGATACATGCGCAAATGTTAAGGTGGCAAATATGTCGCGGAGCTAATTAACTTGAGATATAAAAATTTTAAATTGTGTTCAATGCTTTAGTAAGGAAGTGTACTATCAAGTCGAAAGTAGAGAATACAAATTTACGGCCGATGTTGGATAGTACAGTGAAGAATTTTGGTTTAGAACCCCGAAGAATGACCGTAGATACGGATGATAATCGAAGTATAAGGCCGGATGACATGAAACATTAATGTCAAAGACTATGAGTTAGAGCAAATTTTGAGGACAAAATTCTAAATAAGGAGGGTAGAATGTAATATCCGGCTCGTACGGATTTTTGAGAATATTATTATTATATTATTGGATGGCATTTTTGTAAATATGTCAAATCAGGTCCGTTTTACAAAAGGAATGCGTCATGACGATCCTAGCAATTAATAGGAATTTTAAAGAATTTACGAGAATTTTCGGAATAATAACGCTATATTCCGAGTAATTACGTTTCTCGTAATACAAAGGACGTTTTAGTAAAAATAGTAAACGGTGTCCGATTTGCGAACGGACAGTTTTAAAAGAACTCAGATAATAAGTCGGATTTATTGGCGAAATAAGAAAATTCGAATGGTCGAAAACACGAGAGGCCAAAATTAATGTTTTGTTAAGAAATAGTTTTAGTTTTATTATTATTATTATTATTATTATTATTAATAAATAAATAAAAACAAACGACATAATGGTTTTGAACCATTCTGTCGTTCGCCCCAGCCCGACGCCGAATACAGGGGAGGCGACGCGAGTGGTGATCGACGGCCACCGTCGACGGGTTCCGACTCCCTCCGGCCAGACAACGGCGGCAGAGAACTCCGGCCCGTCTCGCGCACAAAAACCAAACGGTAAGCTCGGTTTCTCCCTCTTTTTCGGCTCGGTTTGGGGCCGACGGTGACGAGCTCGATTGAGCTCCGGTCACCGGCCGTTTTCGGGCGATTTTGGCCTGAGAATGTCGGGTAGTGGGCTGGCAATAGTCGCCTGGCCGTGAGGTGCCCGAATTGGGCGAAAATCAGTGAAGCCCGAATTAGGGCAATTCGGGTTTGTGGTTGGAAACTTTGATTTTAGGTTAGATTATTCTAATTGAGGGTATATGTGATCGATTGGTGAAGAAATTGATGGAATTCGATGAAAAATCAAAAAGGGGGATTTTCCGGGTAAAGGGCAGTTTCGGGTTTCTGCCAAATTGACCTAGCTCCGGTTATTTGTTGTAAAATTCCTCTTGGCAGATTAAAATAGGTTATTAGAGGAGTACGTGGCCGCTGGAATCGTTCGATTCCGATAACCGACGCGAAAGTTACGCGCGTTCGAAGTTTCGGGTCGGTTTTTACCGAACCCAAATTAGAGTCCGAAATTAATAGGTTTATAGTAATTAACGATATAAAGGACGTATTGAACGTTATTGGACGGAATTAGAGTGAATTGTGAGAAATGTTAAAATTGGAGAATTTTCGGGTTTTTAGGAAAACTCGTTAATTGTGATTTTAAACTATCGAGCGTTAATTGTTGTTTAAATACTTCGATTAGTTAGGTGAAGATTTTAGGAAATTCATTAGTTAAGGTTTTTGTTAAATTTGGACATATTATTGTTTAAGCTCGTATTAACGACAAATTGATAACAATTGCGTAGGTGAACCACGCTCGTGGACGGAGCTAGCCTTGCAACGGACGTCAGGTAAGTTTTCGTGACTTACTTTGACCAATCGGTCTACACCATACTTCGATGTCGTATCGAGGATTCCTGAGGACTTGTTTGCTTTAAATCGCTTTCGGTTGGGTAGTTAGGTTTAAATGGTTTATAGGTTATTCTATTTCGGTCTTGATGGTATATATGTTGATTGTTTACTTTCTGTTCATTATCTGTTCATGCATCACGTATTTCAAATGACATAAAAACGAATTCTACACGATGTTTTCAAAGAAAAATCTATGTGGCCCGTACGGGGGGACTTTGATCTATTGGTGGACTATTTCCGGGTCTGACCAATACCACATCATCTGGTTACGCGAGATGGGGCTCAGGCATGACTGTAGGGTTTATGAGCATGTACCCCCCTCCTCTAGGTCGAAAGTGGTAGTCCGACCGCGGGATGTATCCTTTCCATTTAGAGGGCTGATATCTCGGTGGCAATATGTATGAAATGATCTGATATGTCTGATGAGCATGTTTTCTGAACTTCATATGCACGACACGCATGCATCTGCATTTACGTAGCTTACTGAGATTTCCATATCTCATATGTGTCTGTATGGTGTAGGTGACGTTCTAGGTTACGTTGACCCAGGTGAGGATGATATTCCTCCTCCTGACGTAGGAGCAGCTGATGGATGATGGCTGTGGGAGTGCGCTGAGCAGTCGAGGCGCGTTTTGACCCGTGGGGAATGATGTAAAGGTATTTTGGGATGTATGTGAGTGTTTTGGAGGAGTTGGTATTTTGGGATGTATGTAAGTATTTGGAGGAGTTAATGGTATTATAAAATGTATAGTTGATCATATTAGGATGCTTGGATCTGGTTAGGTGATAGATTTACGTTAATGGTATTATAAAATGTATAGTTGATCATATTAGGGTGTTTGGTTCTGTTTAGTTGATAGATTTGTTTTATAAAACGTTTGTTAAGGTTTTTATTTGGATTTTTATGAACTGCTTGGTATTTTGTAAACAGGAGGATATGTTAAACTTTTAAACGGAACCATGCAGTTTGTTTTCGTGAAAATGTGTTTTGTTTAATTATATCTCGAGTCGTTCTGAGTGAGATTTCAGAGATGTAGGAGTATCGGTGGTTTAAAGTTAAGTCGTATTGGGAAGTGTATGTTTGTGATGTAGTTATAATTCGTGGTATAGATAGAATTGCGTTAGTGAAATGGTGAGGTGTATTTTGTAGGTGTTTGTGCGCGTGTTAGTTTAAATAATAGTTTTGAAATTTTTTAAACGTTTTTATTAAATCGTTTTCCACTTAAACGCTAAGTATAAAAAGAAAAAGAAGAATTTCGTACGGGAAATAGGGTACAGTGTCTGGGTCGTTACACAATCATACTTCTATACAAACACTGATCAACATCAATTCCCTTTTCATCTTTAGAAATTTTCTCATGTGTCCCAAGGGGTGTTCTACTTGGGCGTGCATTCTCAAGCTTAAATTTTTTCAATAAATTTTTGGCATATTTGGTGTAACGCCCCGAATTATCTGAACTCGGGTCGCTACTGATTACTTGACCATGACTAAGAAATTTTCGGATAAATTTTAAAACTTCATTCGACAGTCAAAATTTGACATTTTCTATACATTCAAAACATTTGAAAACTTTGCAGCGGAAAATCATTTAAACAACTATGAAGTTAGACGAACTGTAGAATATACTGTTGGGGTGATTAACGGAAGTGTTGAAGTCATCTGCCGACGACAAGGTCAACGAAAGAAGCAGAAATAGAAAACCGAAGACTTCATCAGTGACAAAACGACAAATCACCTATTTCGTTTTCCGGTCAGTAAACGACAAAATACCTATTTCCTCTTCCGATGACGTCAGCCGGAAGACAATTACTTTCCTCTTCCGATGACGTCAGCCGGAAGACATACTCACCCGACTTCCATTACACTTCTTCTGCCGATGACGTCAGCCGGAAGACAAATGCTTTCCTCTTCCGATGACGTCAGCCGGAAGACATACTCACCCGACTTCCATTACACTTCTTCTGCCGATGACGTCAGCCGGAAGACAAATACTTTACCCTTCCGATGACGTCAGCCGGAAGACATACTCACCCGACTTCCATTACACTTCTTCTGCCGATGACGTCAGCCGGAAGACAAAGGCTTTACTCTTCCGATGACGTCAGCCGGAAGACAAACATGAGACATCTACCGGTAGACTTCCCTCTTCCGATAGACATCAACACAATTCCTTTCAACAGAACGCAATAAACCTCTACACATATCCACTGATACAAAATTATTCAATTCCCACCAATGGACTAAACAACCTGTCTATAACCCGAGAAAGATTCGACTATCTAACAGACTTAAAACATTTTACCAAAAATCCATTCATAACACTCCAAGTCATTGTATTGATCAAAATCAGTAAGAACATGAAAATCAGAAATTCTCGAAAACGAAGTCAAGCAGCTGTAATCTCCTTTACTAAAAACTCCATATACTCAATTTAAATCATTATCCACTAAACCTCTACATCTGTAGACAACATGCTAAACCGCCCCATCAGTTACCATGTCGAGGCCTGAATGCACTCCTCCAACGTCCACTATTCCTCAACATGATCAGGAGACACACCTGCTAACACTTCTTCACCTACATCACAAAACTCATCTATTAGCCTAATGCTAAGTAAGTAAAGCAGTATATGAATGAAATAAAATGCTGAGCTTTAACTCCTAAATATGCAGTTTCTATTTTCTCCTCTCAGTGGCATACATATTCGTTCATATCATGATCAGATCCCATGGTTCCCTTGGGAGTGGGATCAATTCTCCCAATGTCTACATCCTCATACTCAATTAAGGGGCGGATGAATTCCCTTAACAGCTGATCTGATCCCATGGTTCCCTTGGGAGTGGGATCAATTCTCCCAATGTCTACATCCTCATACTCAATTAAGGGGCGGATGAATTCCCTTAACAGCTGATCTGATCCCATGGTTCCCTTGGGAGTGGGATCAATTCTCCCAATGTCTAAATCCCTTCATAAGTTAAGGGGTGGATTAGTTCCCTTAATAGTTTGTCTATCGCATACAGTTCATACCTTACCATTCCTTACATGAAATTCATTTTCATAACTTTTAACAAAAACATGATGCATGGACAATAGAAATATTCAAGCATACATAAACCTACTGTTTGTGATGTAGGCCCGAAGGCACAAGCAATACTTTACTTACCTGGATTCCTTGCAAATGCTCGGTTAAGAACTACTTCGGGGGTTTGTTCACCTATATTCATAAACAGAACGTTAAACCTCAATCTAAGCTATTCAGAAATCTAAGGAGTGGGTTGGGCATTTCTATTTATCTAACATTCCCGATTCTGCTCTAATCCTCAAGCAGAATCTCTCACTCGTAACATTAACAAAATGCATACGTTGGGATCCTTAAGCTACCTAGGTACTAAAATCAGCAATTAATCGAATCAAAACTCACCTGGGTTGGAGGAATCGGTGAGGAAATCGCCTAGAGAGCTCTGCTGGGTTGAGCTGAAAACCGAGAGTGAAATGAGTATGACGGCTATACCTCATTTACTCTTTCCTTAAATACGTTATCCATTTGCAAAATTGACAATTACCCTTATGCCCTCACTTAGTTACTCATTAACCTAATTGATTTTACCCCTAATTTCATTCTATAAAATTCACACTTAGAAGATTAATAGATTATTTTAATTCTAATAAACCGGGTGTTACAATCTACCCTCCTTAAAAGAATTTTGTCCTCAAAATTCAGTACCTGAACAATCTTGGATGCTGGTCCATCATGTCTTGCTGGCGTTCCCATGTTGTCTCCTCTATATTCTGATTATGCCATAAGACTTTTACTAGTGGAACTTCCTTGTTGCGTAATACCTTCACTGCATAATCCAAGATTCTTACTGGTCTCACCTCATAGGTCAGTGTGGGTTGAATTTCAATGTTCTGTTGTTCCACAATCTGAGATGGATCCCTTAAGCACTTCTTAAGCATAGAAATATGGAACACATTGTGGATTCCTTCCATAGAGTCTGGCAATTGCAGTTCATATGCTGATTTCCCAATCCTCCTCAAGATTGAGAAAGGTCCAACATATCTTGGGTTAAGCTTCCCTCTCTTCCCAAATCTTACAACTCCTTTGAATGGTGATACCTTAAGAAAAACCTCACTACCAACTTCAAACTCTAACTCTCTGCGTCTTCTGTCAGCATAACTTTTCTGTCGACTTTGAGCTGTTAAGATCCTCTGACGGATGAGAGCAACCTTCTCAACAGTTTGCTGCACAACATCAGGACCAAGTAACTGTGCTTCACCAACTTCATCCCAGTACAAAGGTGATCTACATTTTCGTCCATATAATGCTTCATACGGTGCCATTCCTATTGTTGCCTGAAAACTGTTGTTATAAGAAAATTCCACCAAGGGCAAATACTTGCTCCAAGAACCTTGAAAATCCAAAACACATGCCCGGAGCATATCCTCTAATGTTTGGATGGTTCTTTCTGATTGTCCATCTGTTTGAGGGTGGAAAGCTGTACTGAAACTAAGCTGAGTCCCCATTGCCTTGTGCAAACTCTTCCAAAACTTAGATGTAAATCTAGCATCTCGGTCCGAAACTATGGTGCTTGGAACTCCATGCAATCTAACAACTTCCTGAACATACAACTCAGCAAGTTGATCCATCGAGTATGTCGTCTTCATGGGCAGAAAATGGGATGATTTGGTCAAACGGTCAACTATCACCCAAATTGCATCATGTCCTTTAGTTGTCCTAGGTAGTCCCACAACAAAATCCATGGTTATTTGTTCCCATTTCCATTCAGGAACTGGTAAAGGTTGTAATGTTCCTGAGGGTCTCTGATGCTCGGCTTTAATCTGCTGACAACACAAACATGATCCAACATGTTCTGCCACACTTCTTTTCATACCTGGCCACCAGTAATGCTGTTTAAGGTCCTTATACATCTTCGTACTCCCAGGGTGAACTGAGAATCTAGAAGAATGAGCCTCAGAAAGAATCTCATTCCGAAGTTCCATAATGGCAGGAACAAACCATCTGTTTCTAAACTTAAGAATTCCATCGGAAGAACAGTTAAAGTCTAAATTGTCCGCAGAATCCATACTTGACTTGTACTTGCTGCATTCATCATCATTTGACTGAGCTTCCCTTATTTTCTCAAGAATTGTAGGTCTTAAGGTTATGGCCGAAAGTATAGCTGTTACATTGGATACTGCCTCTAGATTAAACTTTAGGAATTCAGATTCTAAGGCTAATGGTAAGTCAAGTATCAATGCTGAAACTGATGTTGTCACTCTGCTCAAAGCATCAGCTACTACATTCGCCTTACCGGGATGGTACTTAATCTCAAAGTCATAGTCTTTTACAAATTCCAACCATCTACGTTGCCTCATGTTTAGTTCCTTCTGTGTGAAAATGTACTTCAGGCTCTTATGGTCGGAAAATATTTCACAAGATTGTCCATACAAATAATGTCTCCAAATTTTAAGTGCAAATACCACAGCAGCTAATTCTAAGTCATGTGTAGGGTAATTCTTCTCATGAGTTTTCAACTGTCTAGAAGCATAGGCTATTACCTTTCCATCTTGCATCAACACACAACCAAGACCAATCTTGGATGCATCACAGTAAATACTATACTTACCACCTTCAACTGGAAGGGTTAAAATAGGAGCATTGGTCAGTTTCTGTTTCAAAGTTTGGAAACTAAGTTCACATTCATCGGTCCATGTGTACTTTTCATTCTTCCTAGTCAACTTAGTGAGAGGTGTAGCAATCTTTGAAAATCCTTCAATGAACTTTCTATAGTATCCTGCTAGTCCAAGAAAACTTCTGATATCGGTGGCATTCTTCGGTTGGGGCCATTCCCTAACTGCTTGAACCTTAGCTGGATCAACAGATAATCCATTTCCAGAAATGACATGTCCTAAAAAGTGAACTTGGTCCAACCAAAATTCACACTTAGAAAACTTGGCGTATAATTGGTGCTGTTTCAGTAATCCTAACACTAAGTTTAAGTGTTCTGCATGCTCCTCCTTGGTTTTGGAATAGATTAGAATGTCATCTATAAATACAATGACAAACTTGTCCAAATACTCATGAAACACTCTGTTCATAAGGTCCATGAATGCTGCTGGTGCATTTGTCAAACCAAAAGACATAACCAAAAACTCATAATGCCCATACCTTGTGCGAAAGGCAGTCTTTGGGATATCTTCAGATTTAACCTTCAACTGATAATAACCTGACCTCAGATCAATCTTAGAGAAAACTCTTGCACCATTGAGCTGGTCAAATAAATCATCAATCCTAGGCAGGGGATACTTGTTCTTAACAGTTAACTTATTCAGTTCTCTATAATCGATGCACATGCGCATTGATCCATCCTTCTTTTTGACAAAAAGGACAGGTGCACCCCACGGTGAAAAGCTCGGGCGTATGAACCCTTTCTCTAACAACTCTTCCAACTGCTCTTTTAATTCCTTGAGTTCTGCAGGTGCTAACCTATAGGGATTTTTAGACACAGGTTCAGCTCCAGGGTAGACATCTACAACAAACTCAATTTCTCTATCTGGTGGCAAACCGGGAAGGTCATCTAGAAACACTTCAGGGAAGTCTTGGACAACAAGGATATTTTGAGGAGTTGCCTTACCTACAAGTTGTGTATCTAGAACACATGCCAAGAAGCACAAGTACTCCTTGCATGGTGAAGGTCTAAAATTTAAAGAAGTCATAACAGACATTTCCTTACTCCTCTCTGAAGCTTGGAAGGTATGTTTCAAACCACCAGGGGGTTGGAAACTAACTATTCCAGTCCTACAATCGATTATGGCGTGGTGATTAAACAACCAGTCCATTCCTAGGATTACATCAAATCCCGTTATATCCATAACGATTAAATCAGCAGATAGGTTTTTGTCCCCTACTAATACCATGCAATCATGCAACACTTGGTTGGAATGTAAATGTTCACCAGAGGGTAAAGCAACATTGAATACATGCCTAGAAGGTGTGGATTGTACTTCTAACTTATCAGCAAAAGCAGACGCAACAAAAGAATGGGTTGCTCCTGAATCTAGCAAGGTAAAAGCAGGCATAGAATTAACCAATATAGTACCTGACACAACAGCGGGCTGGTCCTCTTCGCCCGACTCCATCATGGAAAATATTCTCGGTTTTATCTTAGCAGGGCCACTCTTCAACGTTGGGCAGTCTCTGATGACGTGGCCAGTCTTATTACAGTTGAAACATCGAAGGACTCTGGGCTTCGGGCAATCCTTAAGCGAATGTCCAAACTCCTCACAGTTATAACACTTACCAGTCCCAAACTTACACTCGCCCAGGTGGCTCTTCATACATTTCATGCACTGAGGAAACTTCTTGGCATCAGGTACCTTCTTTCCAGTACCCTGACTACCCTGGCCTTCAGCAGGCCTCTTTATCCCTCTCTGCTGGTGGGGCTGAAAGAACTTTCGCGGGGCTTCCTTTGGTCCAGCACACTTCATTTCAGCTTCTTCTGCCTCCAATGCAGTAGACACTACTTCACTGAATGACAAGCCTTTGATGCCTGAATACTTTACTCCTCTGTAAATTTCTGGCTTTAGACCTTGCAGGTATTGAAACACTTTGTCCTCATTCCTATGAACGAGGTATCCAGCAAACCTTGACAGAGACTCAAATTGTCTGTTGTACTCTGCCACAGACCCAGTCTGCTTCAAGCTCAAAAACTCAGCCTTCTTAGCGTTCTGGACAGTGGTGCTAAAGTATTTCTCGTAAAAGACTTCCTTGAATTGCGACCAGGGCATGGTTGCGATATCGGTGGTGATCTCCAGCGACTCCCACCAAAGTTGCGCATCACCGGCTAGATGAAACGTTGCCAAAATGACTTTCTCTCCTTCTCCAACATTGGCACACCTGAACATGCTCTCTATCTTTCGAAGCCATTCCTCAGCGACAATCGGGTTAGATGACTTTCCATCAAATGTGGGTGGTTGCAGCCTACGAAATCTATCCCCTGAATGCTCATTGACTTGACCTGAATTGGCACTTCCTTGTGTTTCCCGACTCAATAACACACCTAACTGGTCAGATTGCTGTCGCACAATGTCTGTCTGCTGACGCATCAACTCCGTCAGCTGTCTAATTACACTTGAATCTTCTTCACTCCTCAAGTTTGGCATCTCCCTAGGTACTCTTGGTCTCCCCGGTCGTCTAGCCATTTGTATAAGGTTCTGCACAAGGTTATCTATACTCATAAACATCTTATAACTAAAGCTAACATAAACACTTACAGTTGTTGGAGTATATTCATGCGACGATTGGCACTGATGAGTAATCTTCTGAACGGTTTAGCAACATGTCTCTAATACCATACTGTAACGCCCCGAATTATCTGAACTCGGGTCGCTACTCATTACTTGACCATGACTAAGAAATTTTCGGATAAATTTTAAAACTTCATTCGACAGTCAAAATTTGACATTTTCTATACATTCAAAACATTTGAAAACTTTGCAGCGGAAAATCATTTAAACAACTATGAAGTTAGACGAACTGTAGAATATACTGTTGGGGTGATTAACGGAAGTGTTGAAGTCATCTGCCGACGACAAGGTCAACGAAAGAAGCAGAAATAGAAAACCGAAGACTTCATCAGTGACAAAACGACAAATCACCTATTTCGTTTTCCGGTCAGTAAACGACAAATACCTATTTCCTCTTCCGATGACGTCAGCCGGAAGACAATTACTTTCCTCTTCCGATGACGTCAGCCGGAAGACATACTCACCCGACTTCCATTACACTTCTTCTGCCGATGACGTCAGCCGGAAGACAAATGCTTTCCTCTTCCGATGACGTCAGCCGGAAGACATACTCACCCGACTTCCATTACACTTCTTCTGCCGATGACGTCAGCCGGAAGACAAATACTTTACCCTTCCGATGACGTCAGCCGGAAGACATACTCACCCGACTTCCATTACACTTCTTCTGCCGATGACGTCAGCCGGAAGACAAAGGCTTTACTCTTCCGATGACGTCAGCCGGAAGACAAACATGAGACATCTACCGGTAGACTTCCCTCTTCCGATAGACATCAACACAATTCCTTTCAACAGAACGCAATAAACCTCTACACATATCCACTGATACAAAATTATTCAATTCCCACCAATGGACTAAACAACCTGTCTATAACCCGAGAAAGATTCGACTATCTAACAGACTTAAAACATTTTACCAAAAATCCATTCATAACACTCCAAGTCATTGTATTGATCAAAATCAGTAAGAACATGAAAATCAGAAATTCTCGAAAACGAAGTCAAGCAGCTGTAATCTCCTTTACTAAAAACTCCATATACTCAATTTAAATCATTATCCACTAAACCTCTACATCTGTAGACAACATGCTAAACCGCCCCATCAGTTACCATGTCGAGGCCTGAATGCACTCCTCCAACGTCCACTATTCCTCAACATGATCAGGAGACACACCTGCTAACACTTCTTCACCTACATCACAAAACTCATCTATTAGCCTAATGCTAAGTAAGTAAAGCAGTATATGAATGAAATAAAATGCTGAGCTTTAACTCCTAAATATGCAGTTTCTATTTTTCTCCTCTCAGTGGCATACATATTCGTTCATATCATGATCAGATCCCATGGTTCCCTTGGGAGTGGGATCAATTCTCCCAATGTCTACATCCTCATACTCAATTAAGGGGCGGATGAATTCCCTTAACAGCTGATCTGATCCCATGGTTCCCTTGGGATTGGGATCAATTCTCCCAATGTCTACATCCTCATACTCAATTAAGGGGCGGATGAATTCCCTTAACAGCTGATCTGATCCCATGGTTCCCTTGGGAGTGGGATCAATTCTCCCAATGTCTAAATCCCTTCATAAGTTAAGGGGTGGATTAGTTCCCTTAATAGTTTGTCTATCGCATACAGTTCATACCTTACCATTCCTTACATGAAATTCATTTTCATAACTTTTAACAAAAACATGATGCATGGACAATAGAAATATTCAAGCATACATAAACCTACTGTTTTGTGATGTAGGCCCGAAGGCACAAGCAATACTTTACTTACCTGGATTCCTTGCAAATGCTCGGTTAAGAACTACTTCGGGGGTTTGTTCACCTATATTCATAAACAGAACGTTAAACCTCAATCTAAGCTATTCAGAAATCTAAGGAGTGGGTTGGGCATTTCTATTTATCTAACATTCCCGATTCTGCTCTAATCCTCAAGCAGAATCTCTCACTCGTAACATTAACAAAATGCATACGTTGGGATCCTTAAGCTACCTAGGTACTAAAATCAGCAATTAATCGAATCAAAACTCACCTGGGTTGGAGGAATCGGTGAGGAAATCGCCTAGAGAGCTCTGCTGGGTTGAGCTGAAAACCGAGAGTGAAATGAGTATGACGGCTATACCTCATTTACTCTTTCCTTAAATACGTTATCCATTGCAAAATTGACAATTACCCTTATGCCCTCACTTAGTTACTCATTAACCTAATTGATTTTACCCCTAATTTCATTCTATAAAATTCACACTTAGAAGATTAATAGATTATTTTAATTCTAATAAACCGGGTGTTACAATCTACCCTCCTTAAAAGAATTTTGTCCTCAAATTCAGTACCTGAACAATCTTGGATGCTGGTCCATCATGTCTTGCTGGCGTTCCCATGTTGTCTCCTCTATATTCTGATTATGCCATAAGACTTTTACTAGTGGAACTTCCTTGTTGCGTAATACCTTCACTGCATAATCCAAGATTCTTACTGGTCTCACCTCATAGGTCAGTGTGGGTTGAATTTCAATGTTCTGTTGTTCCACAATCTGAGATGGATCCCTTAAGCACTTCTTAAGCATAGAAATATGGAACACATTGTGGATTCCTTCCATAGAGTCTGGCAATTGCAGTTCATATGCTGATTTCCCAATCCTCCTCAAGATTGAGAAAGGTCCAACATATCTTGGGTTAAGCTTCCCTCTCTTCCCAAATCTTACAACTCCTTTGAATGGTGATACCTTAAGAAAACCTCACTACCAACTTCAAACTCTAACTCTCTGCGTCTTCTGTCAGCATAACTTTTCTGTCGACTTTGAGCTGTTAAGATCCTCTGACGGATGAGAGCAACCTTCTCAACAGTTTGCTGCACAACATCAGGACCAAGTAACTGTGCTTCACCAACTTCATCCCAGTACAAAGGTGATCTACATTTTCGTCCATATAATGCTTCATACGGTGCCATTCCTATTGTTGCCTGAAAACTGTTGTTATAAGAAAATTCCACCAAGGGCAAATACTTGCTCCAAGAACCTTGAAAATCCAAAACACATGCCCGGAGCATATCCTCTAATGTTTGGATGGTTCTTTCTGATTGTCCATCTGTTTGAGGGTGGAAAGCTGTACTGAAACTAAGCTGAGTCCCCATTGCCTTGTGCAAACTCTTCCAAAACTTAGATGTAAATCTAGCATCTCGGTCCGAAACTATGGTGCTTGGAACTCCATGCAATCTAACAACTTCCTGAACATACAACTCAGCAAGTTGATCCATCGAGTATGTCGTCTTCATGGGCAGAAAATGGGATGATTTGGTCAAACGGTCAACTATCACCCAAATTGCATCATGTCCTTTAGTTGTCCTAGGTAGTCCCACAACAAAATCCATGGTTATTTGTTCCCATTTCCATTCAGGAACTGGTAAAGGTTGTAATGTTCCTGAGGGTCTCTGATGCTCGGCTTTAATCTGCTGACAACACAAACATGATCCAACATGTTCTGCCACACTTCTTTTCATACCTGGCCACCAGTAATGCTGTTTAAGGTCCTTATACATCTTCGTACTCCCAGGGTGAACTGAGAATCTAGAAGAATGAGCCTCAGAAAGAATCTCATTCCGAAGTTCCATAATGGCAGGAACAAACCATCTGTTTCTAAACTTAAGAATTCCATCGGAAGAACAGTTAAAGTCTAAATTGTCCGCAGAATCCATACTTGACTTGTACTTGCTGCATTCATCATCATTTGACTGAGCTTCCCTTATTTTCTCAAGAATTGTAGGTCTTAAGGTTATGGCCGAAAGTATAGCTGTTACATTGGATACTGCCTCTAGATTAAACTTTAGGAATTCAGATTCTAAGGCTAATGGTAAGTCAAGTATCAATGCTGAAACTGATGTTGTCACTCTGCTCAAAGCATCAGCTACTACATTCGCCTTACCGGGATGGTACTTAATCTCAAAGTCATAGTCTTTTACAAATTCCAACCATCTACGTTGCCTCATGTTTAGTTCCTTCTGTGTGAAAATGTACTTCAGGCTCTTATGGTCGGAAAATATTTCACAAGATTGTCCATACAAATAATGTCTCCAAATTTTAAGTGCAAATACCACAGCAGCTAATTCTAAGTCATGTGTAGGGTAATTCTTCTCATGAGTTTTCAACTGTCTAGAAGCATAGGCTATTACCTTTCCATCTTGCATCAACACACAACCAAGACCAATCTTGGATGCATCACAGTAATACTATACTTACCACCTTCAACTGGAAGGGTTAAAATAGGAGCATTGGTCAGTTTCTGTTTCAAAGTTTGGAAACTAAGTTCACATTCATCGGTCCATGTGTACTTTTCATTCTTCCTAGTCAACTTAGTGAGAGGTGTAGCAATCTTTGAAAATCCTTCAATGAACTTTCTATAGTATCCTGCTAGTCCAAGAAAACTTCTGATATCGGTGGCATTCTTCGGTTGGGGCCATTCCCTAACTGCTTGAACCTTAGCTGGATCAACAGATAATCCATTTCCAGAAATGACATGTCCTAAAAAGTGAACTTGGTCCAACCAAAATTCACACTTAGAAAACTTGGCGTATAATTGGTGCTGTTTCAGTAATCCTAACACTAAGTTTAAGTGTTCTGCATGCTCCTCCTTGGTTTTGGAATAGATTAGAATGTCATCTATAAATACAATGACAAACTTGTCCAAATACTCATGAAACACTCTGTTCATAAGGTCCATGAATGCTGCTGGTGCATTTGTCAAACCAAAAGACATAACCAAAAACTCATAATGCCCATACCTTGTGCGAAAGGCAGTCTTTGGGATATCTTCAGATTTAACCTTCAACTGATAATAACCTGACCTCAGATCAATCTTAGAGAAAACTCTTGCACCATTGAGCTGGTCAAATAAATCATCAATCCTAGGCAGGGGATACTTGTTCTTAACAGTTAACTTATTCAGTTCTCTATAATCGATGCACATGCGCATTGATCCATCCTTCTTTTTGACAAAAAGGACAGGTGCACCCCACGGTGAAAAGCTCGGGCGTATGAACCCTTTCTCTAACAACTCTTCCAACTGCTCTTTTAATTCCTTGAGTTCTGCAGGTGCTAACCTATAGGGATTTTTAGACACAGGTTCAGCTCCAGGGTAGACATCTACAACAAACTCAATTTCTCTATCTGGTGGCAAACCGGGAAGGTCATCTAGAAACACTTCAGGGAAGTCTTGGACAACAAGGATATTTTGAGGAGTTGCCTTACCTACAAGTTGTGTATCTAGAACACATGCCAAGAAGCACAAGTACTCCTTGCATGGTGAAGGTCTAAAATTTAAAGAAGTCATAACAGACATTTCCTTACTCCTCTCTGAAGCTTGGAAGGTATGTTTCAAACCACCAGGGGGTTGGAAACTAACTATTCCAGTCCTACAATCGATTATGGCGTGGTGATTAAACAACCAGTCCATTCCTAGGATTACATCAAATCCCGTTATATCCATAACGATTAAATCAGCAGATAGGTTTTGTCCCCTACTAATACCATGCAATCATGCAACACTTGGTTGGAATGTAAATGTTCACCAGAGGGTAAAGCAACATTGAATACATGCCTAGAAGGTGTGGATTGTACTTCTAACTTATCAGCAAAAGCAGACGCAACAAAAGAATGGGTTGCTCCTGAATCTAGCAAGGTAAAAGCAGGCATAGAATTAACCAATATAGTACCTGACACAACAGCGGGCTGGTCCTCTTCGCCCGACTCCATCATGGAAAATATTCTCGGTTTTATCTTAGCAGGGCCACTCTTCAACGTTGGGCAGTCTCTGATGACGTGGCCAGTCTTATTACAGTTGAAACATCGAAGGACTCTGGGCTTCGGGCAATCCTTAAGCGAATGTCCAAACTCCTCACAGTTATAACACTTACCAGTCCCAAACTTACACTCGCCCAGGTGGCTCTTCATACATTTCATGCACTGAGGAAACTTCTTGGCATCAGGTACCTTCTTTCCAGTACCCTGACTACCCTGGCCTTCAGCAGGCCTCTTTATCCCTCTCTGCTGGTGGGGCTGAAAGAACTTTCGCGGGGCTTCCTTTGGTCCAGCACACTTCATTTCAGCTTCTTCTGCCTCCAATGCAGTAGACACTACTTCACTGAATGACAAGCCTTTGATGCCTGAATACTTTACTCCTCTGTAAATTTCTGGCTTTAGACCTTGCAGGTATTGAAACACTTTGTCCTCATTCCTATGAACGAGGTATCCAGCAAACCTTGACAGAGACTCAAATTGTCTGTTGTACTCTGCCACAGACCCAGTCTGCTTCAAGCTCAAAAACTCAGCCTTCTTAGCGTTCTGGACAGTGGTGCTAAAGTATTTCTCGTAAAAGACTTCCTTGAATTGCGACCAGGGCATGGTTGCGATATCGGTGGTGATCTCCAGCGACTCCCACCAAAGTTGCGCATCACCGGCTAGATGAAACGTTGCCAAAATGACTTTCTCTCCTTCTCCAACATTGGCACACCTGAACATGCTCTCTATCTTTCGAAGCCATTCCTCAGCGACAATCGGGTTAGATGACTTTCCATCAAATGTGGGTGGTTGCAGCCTACGAAATCTATCCCCTGAATGCTCATTGACTTGACCTGAATTGGCACTTCCTTGTGTTTCCCGACTCAATAACACACCTAACTGGTCAGATTGCTGTCGCACAATGTCTGTCTGCTGACGCATCAACTCCGTCAGCTGTCTAATTACACTTGAATCTTCTTCACTCCTCAAGTTTGGCATCTCCCTAGGTACTCTTGGTCTCCCCGGTCGTCTAGCCATTTGTATAAGGTTCTGCACAAGGTTATCTATACTCATAAACATCTTATAACTAAAGCTAACATAAACACTTACAGTTGTTGGAGTATATTCATGCGACGATTGGCACTGATGAGTAATCTTCTGAACGGTTTAGCAACATGTCTCTAATACCATACTGTAACGCCCCGAATTATCTGAACTCGGGTCGCTACTCATTACTTGACCATGACTAAGAAATTTTCGGATAAATTTTAAAACTTCATTCGACAGTCAAAATTTGACATTTTTCTATACATTCAAAACATTTGAAAACTTGCAGCGGAAAATCATTTAAACAACTATGAAGTTAGACGAACTGTAGAATATACTGTTGGGGTGATTAACGGAAGTGTTGAAGTCATCTGCCGACGACAAGGTCAACGAAAGAAGCAGAAATAGAAAACCGAAGACTTCATCAGTGACAAAACGACAAATCACCTATTTCGTTTTCCGGTCAGTAAACGACAAAATACCTATTTCCTCTTCCGATGACGTCAGCCGGAAGACAATTACTTTCCTCTTCCGATGACGTCAGCCGGAAGACATACTCACCCGACTTCCATTACACTTCTTCTGCCGATGACGTCAGCCGGAAGACAAATGCTTTCCTCTTCCGATGACGTCAGCCGGAAGACATACTCACCCGACTTCCATTACACTTCTTCTGCCGATGACGTCAGCCGGAAGACAAATACTTTACCCTTCCGATGACGTCAGCCGGAAGACATACTCACCCGATTCCATTACACTTCTTCTCTGCCGATGACGTCAGCCGGAAGACAAAGGCTTTACTCTTCCGATGACGTCAGCCGGAAGACAAACATGAGACATCTACCGGTAGACTTCCCTCTTCCGATAGACATCAACACAATTCCTTTCAACAGAACGCAATAAACCTCTACACATATCCACTGATACAAAATTATTCAATTCCCACCAAGGACTAAACAACCTGTCTATAACCCGAGAAAGATTCGACTATCTAACAGACTTAAAACATTTTACCAAAAATCCATTCATAACACTCCAGTCATTGTATTGATCAAAATCAGTAAGACATGAAAATCAGAAATTCTCGAAAACGAAGTCAAGCAGCTGTAATCTCCTTTACTAAAAACTCCATATACTCAATTTAAATCATTATCCACTAAACCTCTACATCTGTAGACAACATGCTAAACCGCCCCATCAGTTACCATGTCGAGGCCTGAATGCACTCCTCCAACGTCCACTATTCCTCAACATGATCAGGAGACACACCTGCTAACACTTCTTCACCTACATCACAAAACTCATCTATTAGCCTAATGCTAAGTAAGTAAAGCAGTATATGAATGAAATAAAATGCTGAGCTTAAACTCCTAAATATGCAGTTTCTATTTTCTCCTCTTAGTGGCATACATATTCGTTCATATCATGATCAGATCCCATGGTTCCCTTGGGAGTGGGATCAATTCTCCCATGTCTACATCCTCATACTCAATTAAGGGGCGGATGAATTCCCTTAACAGCTGATCTGATCCCATGGTTCCCTTGGGAGTGGGATCAATTCTCCCAATGTCTACATCCTCATACTCAATTAAGGGGCGGATGAATTCCCTTAACAGCTGATCTGATCCCATGGTTCCCTTGGGAGTGGGATCAATTCTCCCAATGTCTAAATCCCTTCATAAGTTAAGGGGTGGATTAGTTCCCTTAATAGTTTGTCTGTCGCATACAGTTCATACCTTACCATTCCTTACATGAAATTCATTTTCATAACTTTAACAAAAAACATGATGCATGGACAATAGAAATATTCAAGCATACATAACCTACTGTTTTGTGATGTAGGCCCGAAGGCACAAGCAATACTTTACTTACCTGGATTCCTTGCAAATGCTCGGTTAAGAACTACTTCGGGGGTTTGTTCACCTATATTCATAAACAGAACGTTAAACCTCAATCTAAGCTATTCAGAAATCTAAGGAGTGGGTTGGGCATTTCTATTTATCTAACATTCCCGATTCTGCTCTAATCCTCAAGCAGAATCTCTCACTCGTAACATTAACAAAATGCATACGTTGGGATCCTTAAGCTACCTAGGTACTAAAATCAGCAATTAATCGAATCAAAACTCACCTGGGTTGGAGGAATCGGTGAGGAAATCGCCTAGAGAGCTCTGCTGGGTTGAGCTGAAAACCGAGAGTGAAATGAGTATGACGGCTATACCTCATTTACTCTTTCCTTAAATACGTTATCCATTTGCAAAATTGACAATTACCCTTATGCCCTCACTTAGTTACTCATTAACCTAATTGATTTTACCCCTAATTTCATTCTATAAAATTCACACTTAGAAGATTAATAGATTATTTTAATTCTAATAAACCGGGTGTTACATTTGGCTTGAGAGATAAAAATATCATTCTTCTCTTGTTGTATTTGAAGGCCGACAAAATAATTTAGTTCTCCAACCATACTCATCTCAAAGTCGCCGATCATTTGAGCTACAAACTCATCCACCATAACCTGTGACACCGAGCCAAACACTATATCATCAACATAAATTTGAGCAAATAAGAATTGACCTTTGTCACGGCAAACGAATAGGGTTTTATCTACTCCCCCTCGCTCATATCCCTTGGTTAATAGATATTGTGTAGGACGTTCATACCATGCACGAGGGGCTTGTTTGAGCCCATATAACGCCTTCTTCAACTTATACACAAACTCGAGATGATGAGGGTCTTCAAAACCCTTTAGTTGAGCAACATAAACTTCTTCATTAAGAAAACTATTGAGAAACGCACTCTTCACATCCATTTGATATAGCTTGAACCGCATAACACATGCAATAAAGCCGAATAAACTCAAGACGAGCAACCAGAGCGAATGTTTCATCAAAATCAATTCCTTCAATTTGAGAATACCCTTGTGCAACTAGTCGAGCTTTGTTGCGAGTAATGTTGCCATGTTCATTGGTCTTGTTCTTGTAAATCCACTTAGTACCAATAACGTTCACATCGGGAGGACACGGTACTAAATCCCAAACTTGATTTCGAGAGAATTGGTTGAGTTCTTCTTGCATAGCTCCTATCCAGTATTCATCTAGTAATGCTTCTTTCACATTCATGGGTTTGATCATTGATGTAAAGCATGACATTTGGATCTGTAACGCCCGGGAATTTTTTTAAAAGGAAAATTGGAGAGAAAATAAAAGAATAGTAAAATGATTGTTTTAAGTAATTTAAAGGAAAAGAGTGAATAAATTGGTTAACCCAATTGGTTAATTAATTTAGATTCGGGTACTTCTAGCGAAATTAAGAACGAGATTTAACGGAATTTACGGAGGAACAAAACGGTATATTAATGTTTTAATAGTAATTAGTATTAGGATTATTATTATTATTATTATTATTATTATTATTATTAATAGTTAAAACAACAGAATGGTTAAAAACCATTCTGTTGTTATGCTCGAGCCCGACGACAGCCGACGCCGAGGGAGAGCGCGCAGGGAGAAGAGGAAGGCGACGATCGACGAACGCCGGCGATTTCCGACCCTTTCCGGCCAGACGACGGCAGCGTGCAGGCTCCGGACCGTCTTCGCGCGCTACCCGACCGGTAAGCCTCCTTTTGTGCCCTGTTTTCGTGCTGTTGGTGGCTGGGGGTGGCGAGCTCGATTGAGCTCCGATCTCCGGCCGTTTTTGGTAGCCTCCGGCGAGGGTTTGCCGACCCTTGGTCCGGTTTTCATCGCCTGGCCGTAATGGTTCTTGTTTGGGCGAATTTCAGTGAATGCCCAAATTAGGGCTTAGGGTTTTCTTAATTGGAAACTTCGATTTTAGGTTAGTTTATGTTAATTGGATGTTAGGAGGATAGATTGGTGAAGAAATTGATGGAATTTGATGAAAAATCAAAAAGGGGGATTTTCCGGGTAAAGGGCAGTTTCGGGTTTTTGATAAATTGACCTAACTCCGGTCATTTGTTTTAAAATTCCTTTTGGCAGATTAAAATAGGTTATTAGAGGAGTACGTGGCCGCTGGAATCGTTCGATTCCGATAACCGACGCAAAAGTTACGCGCGTTTGAGTTTTAGGTCGGTTTTTACCAAACCCAAAATAGTGGCCCGTTTAGTTAGATTTTAGTTAGATTAAGCTATAAATAGTAGTTTAAGATGTTTTTAAGAAAATAAGAGTTTAGTTATGCCCGAATGAGAAAATGGAAATTTTAGGAAAGAATTTCCTAAATTAGGAGATTAGTTTAAGTTTGAAATTAGTTTAATTAGAATTGATTTTAATGTGCCTTAATTGTGAAATGCTTTAGGTGGAGACGACTTTTGGACGGTGCTCGGCTTGCTACGGACGCCAGGTAAGTGAGCGTTAGGCTTTCCGGCCACTAAGGCCCTACGTCGTACAATGTTGAAAATGTTGATTGTTATGAAGAAAGTGATCATACGGGTAGCTAAGGAACGACGGGTAGTTAAGTAGTGCCTTAGCGATTTAGGTAGCGTTCATTTGATAAGTTTTCCTACGTGTATGTTAGTGCTCATGTGATAGGTTTTCCTTACGTGTATGTCTCCTCATGCATCATGTTTTAGTAAAATGCATATGAACGGTTTAAGAAAGGATTAAGTGAAAGAACGATGTATGTTTCTCACGGGAGTATATGAATGTTTCTCACGGGAGTATATGAATGTTCTCACGGGAGTATTGAATGTTTCTCACGGAGTATGAATGTTCTCACGGGAGTATATGAATTTTCTCACGGGAGTATAATGAATGTTTTCACGGGAGTAAATGTAATGTTTCACGGAGTAATGCATGTTTTCACGAAACTGTTTACAATGTCATGCATATATGAAATGTTATGTTAGTACGCTCCTTACTAAGCATTAGGCTTAATGTAGTTATTGTATGATGTAGGTAACAGGTTGAAGGTGAGAGTTCCTCATGATGACAAGGAATAGGTGGTCGATGGGTGGTGCTCGTGGCGACGGGGTGTGTTTTGGCAAGGTTCGATGACCGCGAGTTATTTTGGGTAATTAATGTGAAATTGTGTTGATGTTAAAGATGTGGAAGATTTTAGAATATGTGGGGAGGTTTGATATTTTGGGAATTGTATAATGAATATAGGCTGGACGTTGTTTTATTCTGAATGATTTGTTAATGTATGTCCCTTGGTGATGTTTTAGGAAATTTAGTGCTTATGCTTGATGTTTGTTTTGAGGATTTGATTTGGGTTTTGTTTGTGAAAGCATCAAAGTGTTTAAGTATGTAGATTGGATGTTTTGATAGAAAGATGTATGAATAGTCGAGTTTTGATGTATATGTAGTGGTAGTAGATTGTTTAGAATGTAGAGTCTTAATTTTAGAAACATACTGGAACTGCTTGGGTTATTTTTAACAGGTAAGGATATGCTCGATTTTTAGAGCGATCCACGCAGTTTGTTTTCTTGAGTATAGGTTATATTAGTGTCGTGTTTTAATTGATCTTACTTTAATTGTTTTAAATGTTTTATTTGTTTTAAGTTATTAATAGTTTTGAGTCTAGTTTTAAATGTTTAATGTTTAAGTCAAAGTTAGTCCATAAAGGTTGTTAGAGGTGGGTCAATTGTCTAGGTTCGGTTTATTTTATAGTGTCGAGTGAAAAAGAAAAAGTTTATGTGGAAATACGAGGGCTTAGGAAATGATTATGTCACGGCAAGTCCGTGGCGGCCCTGATCGGGTTGGGGTCGTCACAGTTATGGTATCAGAGAAACGGAGTTTTAAAAGCGAGTTCTGTGATATGCCTGCCAAAAACACACCGCCGCACGAGGACTCTCCATCGACTGTAAGTGTTTAAGTTTATGTATGATTCTAAATTGTTTATTTTGCATGTGTTTCTTAATGTGTCTAGGAACAAGAAAATGCCAAAAGCACCTAGAAAACTCGAGGAAAAATCCATTAGTCAGCTTATGGACATAGTGCACCAATGGTCAGAACAAATAGAGATCTTACTCGACCGAGATGGAAATGGTAATAGGCAACTTCATGGAACCTGGGTAGTGAACGAACTAGGCAGTTCGACCTCCGATATTTGATGAATGTGCTATAGATCCGATGCAGGCCGAGGTGTAGGTTCAAGCAATGGAAAGATTGTTTGACATTATTAAGGTGAAGGAGGTAGATAAGGTTTCTTATGCGATGTGTCATCCGGTGGGAGTGCAAGTTGCATTCCGGTCGATGTTTTCGGTGCGACAAGGTGGGGCACAAGGCCAAAGATTGTCTAGGACCGAATAATATACCACCGTGTTGTCCTCCGAGGATGTATACCTTGATCAAGGAGGAAGGAAACACTCAACCATCGGTTATTCTAGGTATATTCATATAATGACGATTGATAAAATAAGGAGCTTTGGAGTAGATGTGTAATTAGAGTAGGGGTTTGAAACGTGACTTTCGTATATTGAATAAAAAGAGAATAGAGAATAGAGAAAGTTACGCATTGAGATAAATAACTTGGGATAATTGTGCAAGTGTGCACATACTTAGAATTTATTACCGTTGGAGGGATACGACTTAAGAGATCTAACGGTTTGACGAATCCCCTAAGTATTTAAATGAAGGTAATAACCAAAAGTCTATCTTAGGTAAATTGTCGAATATGAGCATTTGACTTAGTAAATATTAGTGAAGAGAACAAAGATATTGAGGTAAAGTTGTTAAGTTAATAAATTTAGAGACAATAAGGGATTAAGGTTATACGATAGATGATGCTCAATTTATATAATTTGGACGTTCTCTAGGAGATAGGTACCATCTTAGAGGACTAAGCAATGAAGGACAAATATTGATACGTGAAAAGATTATGACCGCCACTAAATAGAAAAGAAGACTTAGTAAAATTAAGAGTGACCAATAAATAGAAGATGCGTTAGGCAATTAGATGCTGCTTAACCTAGGGATATAAGGCAAAGTATGAGAGTTTGAAATTATTGAAAACGCCTAAGAAGTGTAACAAAATTTTGAAGAAGGGTTTAGCACCCTAGATTGAAAGTCAAGTTTAGAGGTCCAGTACACCTCGTTCAAATTAGAGGAGCTGGTGAATTGACAAGGGTAAGTATCAATTATAGGAAATATAACAAGGATAAAAGATTTTAGATTCCTTGAGTTATGAACGCCGAGTTAAGAAATGAGTCTATAGTTGATATAGTTTAAGTTAAGAACCCCAGACATGAGATTTACCTCCAAGATGGAAGTAGGAACTTTAGTGTTTAAAGGACTCGAGGGGTGGATCGTAATGAAGAGTTTAGGTGGTGACCAATCAAATTAGGTGAGTTAGAAAGCTTAGCCTATAAGGAATTAAGTGAAGGCCGATTCATGTGAGAATTTAAGGAAGTGAACTCGACCACTTTGGTGTTTGCCTAGAGACTTGAGAATAAATAGAGCTTGTAGTATGAGTCATGACATGCTTAGCTCCATTAAAGGTTATGGATGCTTCTAAATTTTGGGGAAAGTAGAAGAATAAGATTTAAGAACTTTAGAAGATCTAGATTAAGGTTGTAGGTCTACCTACAACAAGTTTGCTAACAAGAAAATTGTTAGATGAATTATTGTGAAGAAGCTAAGGAGAACATTATGAACCTGACTAGAAGAAATGACCAAGTAGTAGATTAGTTTGTAACTTTCGAGGAAGTCTTAGTGTGATATTAAGAATAAGTCTAGGACATTATCTAAATTAAATAAAGGGTTTAGATTTGAAATTTTAATCGAATGTTAGTGTTGTGCGGAATTATAGATTAATGGGTCACCGAACGAGGAGGACGAGAAATTGCACAAATAATGTTCAAGTGCATCGAGATAAGATTAAATTAGGAAATCTCAAAGGCTCGACCCTTATGTACCGAAGTCGAAGCCAATGATTTTGTAAATGGCTAAGGTTAAGAATGATAAGCTAAGCTTAAGTGTGTGAAGAAGATCGCGACTTGAGGAAATAGAGAATGTGTGATGTGAGATAAAATGACCGGTTAGGTAGATCTTTGGATTTCGAATAGTGTAGTACGAGTAAGTAAGAAGTTTTACTAGATCGAACGGAAACTCGAAATAAGAGTTAAGTAGTTAAGGTAGAGAAATTTGGAGCATGTTGGATGAAATGAAGGGAGATTTGCATGAAGGCTATGCAAGCGAACTTAGAAGTGAGAGTAGATTTTGAGGTTTAGTAAAGTTGACTTGTAAGTTACGTCGAAGTGCTTATGCACATTTTCTTTTAGGTGTTGGGTGGATACTTTAACGAATTGGTTTAGACTTAATAATATTTTTTGTAATTGATGATGTTAGTGATTAATGACGACCGAGATAAAAGTTGGACAAAACGAGCGTAGTGGAAATAATTATAGAGACCTAGTGGATACTGTAAAAGCATAAAGAAATAGATTTAGTAATTACCGCCCTGTATACGGGAATGGCATTAGAGTAGCTAAGGAAAGGTTCTGATTGCCCAAGGTAAGTAGGTTTAAAAAAGTGAAAGTGATGATTTGGGAAAGAGATAATAGTGTGGAAAAGAGTTCGAAATGGAGAATTAGGATGAGAAATTTAATTATCAAGTCCTTAGTGTCATATAATTGAAGAAGCTTTGAGGAGTTAGAAGCCGAATGAACTTAGCTCGAGGTTAAGTTAGAGGAAATTCGAGGTTCTAAGTGACAAAGGATTAAGTCAAAGTCGATGAGTGAATGAGCGATTGAATTACGAAGTGCGAAGTTAGATGGATTGAAAGCTTCGGAGATATAGAAAACTATGAAGACCCGAAGGGTGAGTAAGACCATAAGGGTGTCGAGGATAGTATTTCGAGCATTGTACTTAGATAATGTGAGGGTGAGTAATTAGAAGGTTAACCAAGCAGCAATTTTGAGGACAAAATTCCAATTAAGGAGGGAAGGATGTAACGCCCGGGAATTTTTTTAAAAGGAAAATTGGAGAGAAAATAAAAGAATAGTAAAATGATTGTTTTAAGTAATTTAAAGGAAAAGAGTGAATAAATTGGTTAATTAATTTAGATTCGGGCACTTCTAGCGAAATTAAGAACGAGATTTAACGGAATTTACGGAGGAGCAAAACGGTATATTAATGTTTTAATAGTAATTAGTATTAGGATTATTATTATTATTATTATTATTATTATTATTATTATTATTAATAGTTAAAACAACAGAATGGTTAAAAACCATTCTGTTGTTATGCTCGAGCCCGACGACAGCCGACGCCGAGGGAGAGCGCGCAGGGAGAAGAGGAAGGCGACGATCGACGAACGCCGGCGATTTTCGACCCTTTCCGGCCAGACGACGGCGGCGTGCAGGCTCCGGCCCGTCTTCGCGCGCTACCCGACCGGTAAGCCTCCTTTTGTGCCCTGTTTTCGTGCTGTTGGTGGCTGGGGGTGGCGAGCTCGATTGAGCTCCGATCTCCGGCCATTTTTGGTAGCCTCCGGCGAGGGTTTGCCGACCCTTGGTCAAGTTTTCATCGCCTGGCCGTAATGGTTCTTGTTTGGGCGAATTTCAGTGAATGCCCGAATTAGGGCTTAGGGTTTTCTTAATTGGAAACTTCGATTTTAGGTTAGTTTATGTTAATTGGATGTTAGGAGGATAGATTGGTGAAGAAATTGATGGAATTTGATGAAAAATCAAAAAGGGGGATTTTCCGGGTAAAGGGCAGTTTCGGGTTTTTGATAAATTGACCTAGCTCCGGTCATTTGTTTTAAAATTCCTTTTGGCAGATTAAAATAGGTTATTAGAGGAGTACGTGGCCGCTGGAATCGTTCGATTCCGATAACCGACGCAAAAGTTACGCGCGTTTGAGTTTTAGGTCGGTTTTTACCAAACCCAAAATAGTGGCCCGTTTAGTTAGATTTTAATTAGATTAAGCTATAAATAGTAGTTTAAGATGTTTTTAAGAAAATAAGAGTTTAGTTATGCCCGAATGAGAAAATGGAAATTTTAGGAAAGAATTTCCTAAATTAGGAGATTAGTTTAAGTTTGAAATTAGTTTAATTAGAATTGATTTTAATGTGCCTTAATTGTGAAATGCTTTAGGTGGAGACGACTTTTGGACGGTGCTCGGCTTGCTACGGACGCCAGGTAAGTGAGCGTTAGGCTTTCCGGCCACTAAGGCCCTACGTCGTACAATGTTGAAAATGTTGATTGTTATGAAGAAAGTGATCATACGGGTAGCTAAGGAACGACGGGTAGTTAAGTAGTGCCTTAGCGATTTAGGTAGCGTTCATTTGATAAGTTTTCCTTACGTGTATGTTAGTGCTCATGTGATAGGTTTTCCTTACGTGTATGTCTCCTCATGCATCATGTTTTAGTAAAATGCATATGAACGGTTTAAGAAAGGATTAAGTGAAAGAACGATGTATGTTTCTCACGGGAGTATATGAATGTTTCTCACGGGAGTATATGAATGTTCTCACGGGAGTATATGAATGTTTCTCACGGGAGTATATGAATGTTCTCACGGGAGTATATGAATGTTTCTCACGGGAGTATATGAATGTTCTCACGGGAGTATATGAATGTTTTCACGGGAGTAAATGAATGTTTTCACGGGAGTAAATGAATGTTTTCACGGGAGTAAATGAATGTTTTCACGAAACTGTTTTACAAATGTCATGCATATATGAAATGTTATGTTTAGTACGCTCCTTACTAAGCATTAGGCTTAATGTAGTTATTGTATGATGTAGGTAACAGGTTGAAGGTGAGAGTTCCTCATGATGACAAGGAATAGGTGGTCGATGGGTGGTGCTCGTGGCGACGGGGTGTGTTTTGGCAAGGTTCGATGACCGCGAGTTATTTTGGGTAATTAATGTGAAATTGTGTTGATGTTAAAGATGTGGAAGATTTTAGAATATGTGGGGAGGTTTGATATTTTGGGAATTGTATAATGAATATAGGCTGGACGTTGTTTTATTCTGAATGATTTGTTAATGTATGTCCTTGGTGATGTTTTAGGAAATTTAGTGCTTATGCTTGATGTTTGTTTTGAGGATTTGATTTGGGTTTTGTTTGTGAAAGCATCAAAGTGTTTAAGTATGTAGATTGGATGTTTTGATAGAAAGATGTATGAATAGTCGAGTTTTGATGTATATGTAGTGGTAGTAGATTGTTTAGAATGTAGAGTCTTAATTTTAGAAACATACTGGAACTGCTTGGGTTATTTTTAACAGGTAAGGATATGCTCGATTTTTAGAGCGATCCACGCAGTTTGTTTTCTTGAGTATAGGTTATATTAGTGTCGTGTTTTAATTGATCTTACTTTAATTGTTTTAAATGTTTTATTTGTTTTAAGTTATTAATAGTTTTGAGTCTAGTTTTAAATGTTTAATGTTTAAGTCAAAGTTAGTCCATAAAGGTTGTTAGAGGTGGGTCAATTGTCTAGGTTCGGTTTATTTTATAGTGTCGAGTGAAAAAGAAAAAGTTTATGTGGAAATACGAGGGCTTAGGAAATGATTATGTCACGGCAAGTCCGTGGCGGCCCTGATCGGGTTGGGGTCGTCACAGGATCATTTCTTGATAATTTACTCTCGGCTTATCTCTGGTTCGTATACCATCATTTAGACCTCCAATAACCTCGTCTGTAGGATGATTCTTTTGAATATGTGTGGATTGTTGCCTGTTGTGTGAAGTAGTCATCTCCACTTCATCAATCGTCTCAATCTGATCTGTGACACCGCTTGAGACACCCTCTATGACATCGGGTGGAACACTAGTGCCTTCATTATTTGAAATCTGATTTGCATCTTCTTTCGGATTATATGTTGTGTCCAGAGAGTCGTCTACTTGAACGTTTACAGATTCAATAAGAGTTCGAATTTGTTTGTTGTAAACACGATAAGCCCGACTATTTGTAGCATAACCGAGAAAGATAGCCTCATCACTCTTAGGGTCGAGTTTTCCCTGTGTTCCCTGTCATTCAACACAAAGCAAATGCTGCCAAATGGATGAAAATAATACAGATTCGGAGTTTTACCTTTCCATATCTCATAGGGTGTCATAGAGGTCTTGCTGCGGAGATACACTCGATTAATAGTATAACAAGCTGTATTCATAGCTTCAGCCCAGAACTTTTGAGGAACATCCCTTTCATGTAGCATTACTCGAGTCATTTCAGCCAATGTACGATTCTTTCTTTCAACGATCCCGCTTTGTTGAGGATTTTAGGTGCCGAGAATTCATGAGCAATCCCTAAGTGTTTACAGAAATCCGAGAAATCAGAATTTTCAAACTCTATTCCATGGTCACTGCGAATTCAAATAATCTTCAAGATGACACAATCTTTTTCACGTTGGAGTCAAGTACACATTGATTTGAAGGTTCTAAAAGTGTCGGACTTTTCTCTAAGAAATTCAACCCATGTGTAGCGTGAGAAATCATCAACAGTAACGAAGACATATCGTTTTCCTCCAATACTTTCAACAGGCATTGGCCCCATTAGATCCATGTGGAGTAATTCAAGTACCCGGGTAGTTGTGGATGACTGTGACATCGGGTGTGACACCTTGGTTTGCTTTCGGATTTGACATGGTCCACATAGTTTTTCTTTATCAAACTTTAGTACAGGAATTCCTCGGACAGCACCTTTTGAAATAAGCTTTTCAAGCATTCTGAAATTAACATGTCCCAACTTTCTATGCCATAGAATAGTGTCTTCCATACTCGACCGAAAGCAAGTAGACGAGGAAGAAATAAGATAACAATTGTCGGATGATCTAACTCCTTCAATAGCACACTTGTTGTTTCAATCGAACACCACACATTTTTCTCTTGTGAATTGCACATTCAATTCTTGATCACAAAGCTGGCTAATACTGATTAGATTAGATTTCAGACCATTTACCAATAAGACATTCCTCAACTCTGGTAATCCAGGAACATTCAACGCTCCCCTTCCAATGACATCCATTGAGACACCGTTCCCGAATGTTACTTTTCCTACGGATTCGGGTATAATATCCTTCAAATATCTCTCTTCCCCTGTCATATGTCTAGAACATCCGCTATCAAAATACCATGTATTGGTTCTGATCGCCTTTAGTGAAAGATGTGTAACATTACACTTCATATTTGATTTCTTCACCCATTTTTGATAAGGGAATCTATACGCAGAGGCATTTTTAACAGTACCCAATCTTAAATCAGCAAGATAAGTAAAGCATTTGGGACGAATATGACCACGACGTTGGCAATAATGACACACAAAACCATATATGTTACCTTTTCTGCTTGCAGCATGATAGAAGTTATAGGAATTTGATTTTCTGTCAGTTCTTGGCATTCTGTTTGCAATTTGCTTTCCTTTGTAATCAAATCTCTTGTCTGACACCGGCTGTGACACTGAACTTGCCCTTACAAATTTCATTCCAGAGCGATTTACCTTTACAGCACCAGTCTTCAAACCTGAACTTTCACCTTTGAATCCCAATCCAAACCGATTTACGCTGGATTTTCTGACATTCAAAATATCATCTAGATTAGAGGAACCCGAATTCAACATTTTAACATTCTTCTTCATGAGGCTTATCTCATTGGTTAGATTATTGACTTCATCCTGACTGGCTTTCAGCTTTGTCTCCAAATCATCAATAATATTTTGAAGATTGTTCTTCTCATCCTTCAAATTTATAATTTGTGTGTGTAGAAGCTGATTTACTTTAACAAGCTCGTTCCATTTCTCATGCAGAAACTTATATTCACAAATAAGATCTTCTTCTGTGACTGATTCTTCATCTTCATCACTGTTATTAGAACAATCGTCTGTGACACCGTGTATAACACCATTATTTTCTTCACGTTCTGCCTTTCCAATGAGAGCTACATGGTTACTCTGAAATTCATCTTCTTTTTCTGACTCATCCTCACTCCAGGTTACATTAAGAGAATTCTTCTTTTTCTTCAAGGTATTAGCACATTCTGCTTGTATATACCCGAAACCTTCACATTCTCTGCATTGAATGCCTTTGTTCTTAACTAGTTGATCAGATACATAAGTTTCTTCTCTGTGCTTCTTATTGCTTGAAGAACCATTTTTGAAGTTTGTGACACCCTGCTTGACACCACGAGTATTTCTTTCAAATCTCTTCATGACTCTATTGAAATTCTTTGAGAGCAGAGCTAGAGATTCCTCCAAGTCATCTTCACCATGCTCGTTGTAATTCTGTACCTCTGTTTTTAAAGCAACTCCCTTTGCCTTCTTTATTTCGATGTCTCCTCCAAGATTCATCTCGAAAGTTCTAAGAGATCCCATCAACTCTTCTAGCTTCATTTTAGACACATCTTTGGCTTCTTCTATGGCAGTAACTTTATATGCAAATCTCTGTGGCAAAGACCGTAGAGTTTTTTGTACAAGTTTTTCTTCGGAAAACGTCTTACCAAGAGCAAAAACTTCATTAGCTATGTCACATAATTTGGCGTTGAACTCGCCAATAGTCTCATCTTCCTGCATCTTTAGATTCTCAAATCGAGTGGTTAACATTTGCATTTTGGACAATTTTACCATAGGCGTTCCTTCATAGGTAGTTTGAAGAATTTTCCATGCCTTTTTTTGCAGATTTGCATGTGGAGATGAGTTTGAACTGAGTTGGGTCCACCCCATTAAAGATAGCATTGAGCGCTTTTGAATTACTATTTGCCAAAGCATCCTCATTTGTGGTCCAATCTTCTTCGGGTTTTGGAGATATATTACCTTCTGCATCAGTGTTCTCAGGGTGATTCCAACCTATTAAAATTGATCTCCAAGCCTTCTCGTCAATAGCTTTAATGAATGCCCTCATCCTTGCTTTCCAATAAGCATAATTGCTTCCATCCAACAATGGCGGACGCATTGTAGAACCTCCTTCTTTCACAGAGTCCATCGCACACGAACTGTAATCTTGTCCCTCTGATCCCGCTTAAGAAATAAAAACAACCAGCTCTGATACCAATTGAAAGATTACGATTAGTTCTGCGGTGTCACACAGGGTGTTACGTGTGACACCGATAATGAATGCAATGATGAACAATATAAATATGCGAAAATAAATGAGACAATAGGTTGTTAACGCAGTTCGGCAACCAGCCTACATCTGCGGGGCCACACCCAGATATAAAAACATTTCTTGGACTTCACAAAGTTACAAGACAATCGGACTTATACAAATAAAGACTCCCTCTTATCTTTGTCGCCGCCTCTAGCTAACTTCCCTAAGGAAACTGTTTTTGCGAGATCCCCTCGACTTTAGAACGACCTCTCCCGAGATTTAGATAACAACAAGATCCCCTCGTTGTTGATTCCTCCTGAAATTCGTGTTATGGCAAGATCCCCTTCCCACGATCAAGAAAGAACTCCTCCCGAGTTCGGATGCAGCCTCCTCCCGAGACTGAGCTTCAATGAAGATCAAAAAATATTTCCTCCTGGGATACCTCCTGGAACACCAAATCGTAGTCTTCGGATGCAATAAACAACACTCAATAAAACGATCAAATTCACAGATTAGGTAGAGTGTGTAAAACGATCACAGAACCAAACGCAGAAATGCTGGGTGTGAAAGAAAAGCGACGGTACAAAGAACGAATAAACCTTTTCATACAAAAATTAAAACTCTGTCGTCAACCAGCTTTCACATAAAATGAAAGCTTTCAATAACCTTGGTAACTTCCATATCATTGATTCATAACAGTTACCAAATTGGATATGACGCCGCAAGAATTAAAGAAAACAAATCTTAACAAATTCGGTTGTGTGACACACCGTGTGACACATTAGGAAAGTATTTTCAACAAATCAGATATTCGCACAATAAATTAGGAAATCATCCCATTAATCATGGGAACTCGAAGCCCAGCATATTTGGCTATATTTCCATCAAACCGACTTACCAAATAAAAGATTTCAAAAAAGCAAGTGCCTATTGCTTTTTCAATAACTTTCTCAATATTCTTGTTTCCTTATTTTTCTCTTTCACATAATCTTCATGATTAATAATAGGACGCCATCCAATAATCAGAATAACTTATTTCTTGATCACCAATAAATAAATCAACAATTCGATAATGATGGAATAAAATATTATTTTCATAATATATTGCCAAAAAATCAATGCCAACTTATATGCAATATTTTTGCATCTACATTTTGTTTTTCACATCTGTTCTGTATTTACTGTTAGGATATCATCCTTCCAAGTGAACATCTCAGTTTTCAGGATTTGGACATTTTCAATGGACATTTAGTGTTTTTCATTAATAAGAACAATGTGCCTATGCTATGCTCCATTAATTTGCCTTTAAATATTAGTTATAAGTTAAGAGATTCTCTCACCTTGTGAATTTAATGGTTTAGTCTAAATAATATTGAATTAAGAATCTTCTTCTGTTGTATTTTGTTCTTCCTTGGTCAATTACTTATTCAAAAACATCTATAATCCTCTTCCCATTGACTGATCAATCATTTTGCAGAGTCAAATAGAAATTCAGAATCTTAATCCATGGTACTTCCCTCTACCCCAAGGTCTTGTAGCGTTGTTCCGAGTTCCAACCATGACTTCATGGGTTCATTATATCGAGTAGTGTTGTCTTCTCCAGTGGTATGGCCTTTTTTAAATTTACTGTTTCTTATATGTATAGAAACAGATCTTTCAGTTTTTAGATGGATATATGTATGGAGTTATTTTCTCTTTCTCCCAATCCATCTCTGCTTCTACGTAACATGTGCCTCAGACACTTTTTGTTAACAGGAAGCCGGTACTTTAAAACTAACAGAAAAAGAGCATTGCTATAGAAAACTACTATTACATCTCAATTTGGCTGTCATTCACTAAAGGCCCACTCTAATTTTTATAAAAGTAAAAAGCCAATGCAAGATAGATTAGAAAATCTAGTACAATCAACCGGAAGAGCAACAAAGAAAACAAACTAACTTGTTAATAATCAATATTGAACACTCGCTAAAAGTATGCAACTGAGATGTGATTGGATGGATTCTTTAAAATCCTTTTCAGCTAGCTGCAGCTGTTTCTTCCTCAAGTTTGAATTTTTTTAAGAATGGTTTTGGATATGCAGATGCCTGATGTCGTCTTCGATTATGATATGTCTAGACAAACGTTCTCAATTGTTCAGCAGGAGGAAGTTATGGGCGTCTTTCCTAATAAAAAATATTCATCGAGTCATAATAATAATGAACAAGTCCAGTTGGAGTCTCAAATATGTAACTCTCTTTCTAATGCATATTGTTGTGAGAGAAAGGATGTTGTATCACGAGATGGGACGAAAATTCCTTTGACCTTGTTGTGTTCTCGACTATCTTGGCATAAAACCCAATCTCCGGGTCTTTTACAAGGATATGGAGCATATGGAGAAGTTTTAGATAAGAGCTGGTGTTCCCATCGCCTTAGCTTACTTGATTGAGGTTTTTTAGTGGCACTAGCTGATGTGAGGTCGGTTCTTTTTGTCTCACTCTCCTCCCTTTTTCCTTTTAAATGAACCAATGAAACTGCCTTTATGCAGTGGGATATTTATAGTATTTACTCGCCGTAACTGTTCTTAGTTTCTTGCCTTTATCTTTGTGTTTGGTAAAAGTGCTCAAGAATTATCTAATATGTTATTTGACTTGATTCTACGATGCATCGGGTTATTCTTCATGTTATCAGTTAGTGTATTCTAGAATGAGCTCTTCTTTTAATTCAAACATAGTCACGCAAGATGATGAAAAATCTACTCAAATACTTCAAGAATTTAGTAACAATTGTAATGGTACCGTCCATTACAATGGTAAAGTCACATTAATTATGAACAAAATTAAGAAATTTTAAATAATATATCTTAAATAAAGTTCATAGTTATATATGCTCACATTCAGCAAATATAAATATAATTAGTCAGTCCATGATTTAATAGAAAACATATAATTTTTATTTTTTGGCCTTTTTTTTTTAGCAGATGACACTACAAATTGTTTCTTTTACCTTCTTTATATTACAATAGAATGAATTACTCAAAACAGGGGTGGAGGTGGTGGGGACTCTTCGTGCCATAAAACTGGTAGTGGATTGTGCAAACAAAATTCAATCGATGACTTTGTATCATGTGCAAACTACTTAATAAATGAGGGTTATGTTCATAAAGACCGGCTTGCTTCCATTGGATACAGCGCAGGTTGTCTTCTTGTCGGGGCTGCTATAAATATGTATCCAAATCTGTTTTTTGCAGCAATTTTGAAGGTTATACTTAAGATCTATTCTTTTTTACCTTTGTTAAATAGTAGTCAAGATTTCCTTTGTCAATTCCACCACCGAACTATGAAGTTTTTTCAATTCAGACACCAAACAATTTTTTTCGTCAATTCGACCACCGAACTATGAGGTTTTTTTCAATTCAAAGACCGAACAATTTCTTTCTTCAACTCGAAATCGAACTATGAGGTTTTTGCAATTCAAATATCGCATAATTTCTTTCTTCAATTCTAATTTCAAACTATACACCGTTAACAAATCAAATCATTCTGAAAATGCCTAGAACCTCGTGAAAGCTATCAACTTTTGTTGAGCATGTCATCGCCCCAGATGTCAGGTACAATGCAATATTTTGAATACTCCAAACCTCTTAAGTCAAGTCTGCCTTAGACTTTCAGTAAGCAGCTTTTCACCATTTTGATGAACCTTTTTCCCTGTTCTTAAGTCAAGTCTGTCGATCTGACAACAATATTTGTCTTGAAAAACAACATTCATCGATTGTTTGTGACGGTAAATACTAATAATCCAAGTGATTATTTTTAAAGAAGTTACGATTGAATGGAAATATTTGAGTATTTCTACTATTAAATGGTGACAATTATTTGAATGGAAATAGAGTTATAGTTTATGAGATTAACATATGTACTAGACATTATCAATAATCATACGATAAATTTCTATATACAATTATTTACATATTGAAGAAAAAGGCAGAAACTAGATCAAACGAACTTTATTTGAAAAATACTTGGAAGCAGCAATCATGGCTGCCTCTGGTCGAGAAAGGAACCGGCTCGAATCACTTCTTCCCTTTTGACTTCCACCATTAGCGTCGAACAAGAAATAAATTAAAGACTTTAAACTCGAAGAAAACCCCATTGCTTTCTTGGTTTGAAATCTTGAAAAAAATAGAATTTTTGAAGGTCAATTTGTGTGAATTTGTGGGTAAGTGGATGATCTATTTAAAGAGGAATTTAAGGTTTGTGCTCTGTTGGCACGTTTCAACGCTTTAATTACTTGTTCAACAAGTGTCTTTTTTTAATTTTTTGTTGGGTTGTTGACTTTCAAATGTTTATGACATGTGCAGATTTTGAGACTTGGTCAATTCATCTTTACTAAATGTTATGAAATTTATTTTAATATTGATTAGTCAAGGATATAAAAATGGTCTTGGTCTATAAAAAAAATAGGTGATTATCTAGGATTGCGGAACCAATTCGATTATAACTGGACCAACATGACCATACTAAACCTTTCAGTTCAGTTCAATTCAACCCGAACCTAATAATAGAAACGAAGGTTCTCTATGATTTTGAATATGGGTCGAAATTGAATTTGTACCAGGAATTTATTGTAGAAACACAAGTCCTACAAATATTGATTAAGATAAAACTTAAAATCGTAGTTCATTATTCAAACTCTAGAATTTATAATAAAAAATATAAGTAATTTAATATGGTTATGTGCTAGGCATAATATGATAATATGCTCAACTGTTATACAGGTATTTTTGGTGATATACACAGTTGGTACCAAACACTTGTTATTTTCTTCGAATCAATCCTTGATGGATTCATTATCTTGATGTATAAAATGTTATATCCAATTCATATTTTATGTAACCCCGTTGTTAAAAAATTTCATATTTGATGTTGTGCTTCTTCTTATGGCTTTGTATAATTGATCTGATGAGTATGATAACGAGGTTAGAGTTTTTTGCAAGGTTTTATTATAGTTTGAAATTCCTACTTTTTTTTGGTCTGATGAGCCATTTCCCTCTCGTTTTCTTGGACATTTTCTTTCACAATGTAAAAATTCTTTAGCTAGAATTCCAATAATTCATGTACATTATTAGCACATAATTATGAGACAATGTCATTAAACTGAAACATGCTTATTTTATTGAAGTTTGACACGTCAGACTCGGATGATTCTGGGTTAGTAGACACTCATATACGTTGATCTTCTTTTTCACACTTTTGCATAGGTTTGTGTTTATATAATGTGTTAAACTTTGCCCTTCTACTGAAGTCGTTTTCCTGATGAAATCCTCCTTAATGTACTAGAATCCACGTCAAGACGGCCACACTTTTTGTTGCAAAAATTGGTATCCACGTCAATATTGAAGAAAGATTTGATGAGGAAAAAGGTAAGTTGTTTTTCTCTTATCTAGGATGTATGGTAAATTGATACAGATGTATGTCAGATTGAAGAAAAAATATATCTTCTATACTAAGTGCATGCAATAGCTGACTTGACTTTTATGATTAAGGTAAACTAGAGCAAGCCTCTGGGAAAAAAAAAGAGGCAGTGAAAGCTGGTGGCATAGTGTAAGCAATCGACATCTCAACTATTTTCACTTAATTTGTTCTATGCATCAATCTAGTCCAACGCTCCATTCGTAGTTCAGGCTTTTATTGGTTATATGCTCGATAGAACTTGAGTAATTAACAGTTTGTGATTGTGTGAATCTCAATACTTCCATTGTAGGTTCCAAAGGAGCGGTCCAATTAAGCTTAGAGCAGCCCAATTTTCAATTGTTGGTGACATAAGATATTTTATAGCTGGAATATCTTTTAGAGCTACATTTTGAGAATTTAATCCTTGTCCTTGTAATATAAGGAGATACTTATTTACTTGCAGCACTAGAAACACTTGTAGAAATCGCAACTGAGCCAAGTTCAATATAATCATCTTTTGATCAAGTAAAGAAGGAAATAGAAGGCAATACAGATTGATTAGCTGTTGATTCGCCCAGGTAGTGTTTATCATTCTTGGACTAAATTCCATTTTCAGCAAACAAGTTAATCATCGACGGTAATGACTTGAATGTAGATTTCTTTTCTGCAAACTGTGGATAAATCGAGTACATGGATCTGGTGGCATTTACGTATTCTTCCCGGGGAAACGTATACAATTAAGTTATTCTTTTTGTCTTTCAGTTGGCTGATTCTAGAATTTGTACTTGCCTTTTACCAGTTGTGGTCCTTACAACGAAGATTTTGCGGTTCTACGTTGTTGTCTATTTGAAATGCAGGCTGACTTGAATAATGGTGTGGCGATGGTCACAACCTTTGCAGGGTTAGAACTTGATCTCAGAGATTTGATTTACTGTTTGGTATGCCCCTAAATTTTAGTTGTCATAGTATGTTCTTTTCTTGTCTTAGGTAATAAATTCCTCTTCCTACCGCTGGTCATACCTATATTTGTAATAATATTCTTGTGTTATTTTTTTATTATATCAATTCAAATATTTTTTTTCTAAATATATGTCGTTTTACGTATTAATAAAATAATTTTTTTAACTAAACGACCAATTATTATATTTTAACATTATAATTTTAATAATTAATTTTATTTAAAAAATTATACATTACATTCATGTAAATTAAAAATATTTATGCATGTTTGGTTCGTTGCATTCAGCTCGTTAGGCTCGTTTAGCTAATCGGAGGAAATAACTATAAATAGTTGTGAAGTTCGTAGAATCCCTTCAATCCAAAAAGAGGAACTCTAAGAGGGATCAACGATCAAGTCCAACATTTGATATCCTTTCCTTTTGATCCCCGGGAAGGCCGGATTAATGCAAAGAGGCTTGAGGTTAAATCCTCAACCACCCCGGAAGGATGATACGCTATAGGTTACCATAGCTGAATTTTATTTCTAACGATGTTGTTCATTTTGGAGGATCAAGAATAGCACCCAACCATCAAAGCGACTACGAGACGAGCGAGGCTCTGTATTTGAGGACAAATCCAGCGAGAGTCTTAAAATACCAATAAAAACTTATCATCAAAACATTTTCTATAAGTCAAAATCAAACCCCAAACAATACACCTTAGAGGTCCAAAACACGACGTAGAAACAAGATGTTGTTCAAGTGGCGCGCATGGGAAGACGTGGCCAAAGACTAAATATTCAAGGGATGAAGGACTCAAAGTCACTCTCCTACACGGAAGCATATTTTTTCCACTCATATTTGAAGGAGGGATTTGTTCCCCTTAGGATAAATTTTTGTAAAAACATTTTGGGTAAATTTCAAAAATCGGCTTGGACTTTGTTCAAAGATGAAAAAAAGACTTTAAGTTTTTTTTTTGAGCAGAAAAAACTCAAACTATCAAAAACCTATCAAAAAAATTTCTTATGGTCAATCGCTAACCCCTCCGCATACCATTTTAAACGTAGAGTGGTTGACCGCATCCCCCAGTGGGGTCGGCGGGGGTGTTCACCCTCCGTTCACCCTCTATTTTCAATTTACAAATTAATTTAAAAAAAATATCAAATGATATTCAATTTAATTGAAATTTTTACCACATATTCACCACGTCATGGAAAGATAATCTGAAAATTTTTGTGATTTTCTAACTCTGATATGATTTATTATAATTTTTTTATAAAATAATTAATTAAATTACAATAACGTACAAGTATTAGAAAATCACGAAACTTTTCAGCTTATCTTCCCATGATATAGTGAATATGTGATAAAAATTTCAATTAAATTGAATATTATTTTGTATATTTTTTTAAATTAATTTGTAAATTGAAAACAGACGGTGGATAGAGGGTGAGCACACCACGAGGGTGAACACTCCCCACTAAGACACGGTCGACCGCACTAGGGGATGCGGTCGACCGCTCTACGTTTAAAATAGTATGTGGGGGGTTAGCGGTCGACCATACAGCCTTTTTTTTATAGGTTTTGTTTTATAGTTTGAGCTTTTTTCTGCTCAAAAAAGTACTTTGAATTTTTTTTTCATCTTTGACCGAAGTTCAAGCCCATTTTTGAAATTTACCCAAACATTTTTATCCTTTTATTTAGGATAAATAGTAGCATGTTAGAAATTAGGGGTGGGCATGGTCCGAGCCGGTTCTGTTCCATGGGCCAGTCCGGTTCCGGCATGGAACAGAACCAGCCCAGACGGTTCGAGATTTTTCTACCCAGAATCGGAACCGGCCCCGGGAGGAACCAGTACCGAACAAGAACCGGATCAAAAATCTTAGTCCGGTCCCGATTCGGTACCGGTTCCTCCCACCAAAATTACTATTTTTTTTTTTCAATCCAATAAACAGTGTGAGAAGATCAAAGCTAACCAGACACTTTTCGACTTGGATTGTAAAACGGTGTGAGAAGATCAATCCACCATTGTATTTTAAAAATTTCTGACCAATCGAGCAGAGGCGAGGCGAGGCGAAGCGAGCAGAGGCGAGCGCGAGCAGAAGCAGAGAGAGCGGAGGCGACGAGGCGACGAGGCGAGCAGAGGCAGCGAGAGCCGAGCAGAGACGGCGCGAGAAGAGGCAACGAGAGGGGAGGCGGTGCGAGCAGAGGCATTGAGAGCTAGGGCTTCTGAGTTCTGAGTCTGGGCTGCGGGAAGGAAAGGAGTGGTTTTAGTTTTTTTTTTTAATTCTTTTAAGTTATCCGACCCATGGGTTGGATAACCCACCAGGCCAACCCATGGGTCGGTTCTCTCATGGGAAATCCCGGTTCTGGTACGAGGAACCGAGAACCGGACTGCGGTTCCCGGTTCCTCAATCCATGGAACCGAAACCGGTTCCATGGCAGGCAGAACCGACCGAGAACCGGCCCGGACTGCCGATCCGGTTTGGTTTTGCAGTTCCGGGCCGGTTCTGCCTACCCCTATTAGAAATAATGAATTGAAGCACAAGGTCACGTGATCAGCAATACATCAGAGGCGTTGATTGCGCGACTACGTGGCCGAGAGCGCTCCAACAGCTCTTTTCTTCTGCAACGACTATTTCCTTTCCAGTTCATTATTGCCATTATGGTTTTTCCATTTGTAACCATCAATCTCCAAAGGCTATAAGAGTCTGCCCCGAACGTTTGTAACCTAGTTTTTAGATTGAATATTTGGATTTAAAGAGTGAACTTGCATAGTCCAACGTCATAAGGCATAAATGTGAAATCGATGTGGTTTGTGTAGTAGAGAAAAATGAAGGGTGATATATATGTCTCTATATTTATACACAACTAGTCCAAATGATTTCTAAACGGTTCTTAGATTTTACAGACAAGACAGACCGTGTGGCTGGAGGGAGATACATACCAACACCAAGAACACTCTTGAGTAATTTCCGGAGCATCACCAACAGCAGGAGCATCCAGAAGGAATGTGTCCTGTCCTGCGAATGTAATCTACTTGTTGCTCGGTTTTTACAGCTTTGCGGCTTCTCTTTGCTTCCGCATTAGCTCCCTTTTCTTCTGCTTTGTGCCTCACTGATGCTAATTTGTTCATAAGCTTATCATGAGCTCGCCCCCTAATCCTCTCTACCTCTACCTGCAGGATACAAATGGTAAGTTTTTAACTTCACACCCCAGAAATCTTTCTATAGTTCCAAATGTATTATCAAATTTTCATGCATGTAGAAAAGGTAGCTGGTTTCTATATTCTGTGTTGACAAAGAGCAAACAAGAGAGTGCTACTTTCTAACTTACAAATTCACAGTGCATAAAAATATTTTTAGCATCTTTACTTGTTCACTGTGCAATATATGGAAATTATGCTGCAAGTAGAAATCAGATAAACAAAAACGCGTCGAATGCAAAACGTTATTTTAACAGCGGATAATGATATGTTGCTTCTGTTTATTAAATTTTGATAATGTGAAACCATGCATTACCTCCATTTTCTTCATCTGCTTTTGCTTTTTGGTGATTTTCCCATGCTTGAATTTTCAATTCTTCACGCTTGAACCTGAAATTATGAAGACAACTTCCCCCTTTAGAACATATTGTAAGACGTAGGAATTCAAAACAATAAAAACTTCATAAATGCAATTAATATATTCTCAGATAAATACTCCCTCCTATCATAGATCTTCTCTTTTAATAATAAGCTAAATAAGCAAGATATATATGGTAGAATTATTCTCATAACAATTCTTTCCTCAACAAAAACTAACGGTGATCCATCAAATTTTTGTATCCTTGAAATAGCACTAAACATAAAGCTCCATAAATTTGTGTAACATAAAATAAGACATTTATCTAAGAAAAATTGACTGAGCTTGTCCCTATGTAAACCACAAAACATATGGATTTACATATATATATTGAGCGTGCGCAAATATTACAAATATGAAACAAAATTACAGTCTATTCCATGTGGCTATTCAACTTTCATGAAAACCAAGAGATTTTTGCCCTGAGAAGAATATAAGACGTGTTAAAAATAAAGAATAGGAAAAAGCAGTAAACCTTGCCATATACTTGGCTTTCTCAGCCTCCTCCCATGCTGGTGCACGTGTCTCGATCACACTTCTTTTCAGCTGTGGTGTTGCAATAGTTTTTAGTGAAGTAGATGCATCCTTATCCTCCTCCTCTTTGCTAGCCCATGCAGCAATATTCATTTTTCCTAATTGTGTACCTAAAACCATAAATCTCCCTCCTTGTTCTAAGTTGTAGCTCCTTCTCAGACAACTCCTTATTAGGAATCACTTGGTCATTAAGTAAAGGAGGATTGATGGTAGTCGAAGATGGTTCAGACCTCTCAGGGGTTGATGGTCGAGAAGAAGTAGGACTGCGCATTGGTGTTGTCGCCCTCACAGGAGTTCCAGTTCTTAAAGGTTCTTGGCTAGCAATAGGGGTCATTTCTGTACCCATATCTCTCATTGACACTGAAAGAACAAACAAAAATTGGAAAAAAGCTTGGGCTATGTGCAATCGAGGTAGAGGAACTGTTGCAACACAGAAGCTTCTGAAGAAATCGTCTTTCTTCGTGCTTCATGTGGAGAGCTAGAGTTATGTGCCGTGGAGAAACTGGAGCTGCTGAAGAAGTTGGTATTGCTTGCCACAAGAGGAGAGTTTTATTTCTGTTTTATAGAGGAAGAGCAGAGACAAGCAATTGAAGAGGGAGACAAGGAGAATTAATGCGAGAACCACCCTCTTCTCCTTCATTAATGATCCAAACACCACACATATTGCCGGATCCCACAAACTCTCCTTCCGGCTCGCAGTAGGATCTGACAAACCCACCTTTTGATGACAAATCTCGAGCTTCTCTTTCGGCAAAGACTTCGTCAGTATATCTGAACCGTTCTCACTGGTGTGCACTTTTGCCAAGTGCAACTGCTTCGTCTAGAGCAAGTCTCGAACCCAATGATATCTCACATCAATGTGCATGAACCTCGAATGAAATGACGAATTCTTAGAGAGATGGATAGCGCTCTGACTATCACTGAATACAACATATTTCTCTTAGCGCAAACCCAATTCCTCAAGGAATCTCCTCATCCACAAAGCTTCATTGCAACCCTCAGTAATCGCAATGTACTTGGCTTCTGTGGTGGATAGCGCAACGCAATCTTGCAGTTTTGATTGCCAAGACATGGCTCCCCCTGCAAAAGTCATCAAGAATCCTGAAATAGACCTCCTGGAATCAATGTCACCGGCTATATCTGAATTGGTATACCCAACTAGCATAGGATCACTGCCACCGAAATACAAACACAACCTGGAAGTACCTCAGAGATATTTGAGTATCCATTTCACCATTTCCCAGTGTTCTTTGGCAAGATTGGAGAAAAAACGGCTCACTACTCCAACTGAATGAGCAATATCGGGTCGAGTGCAAACCATGACGTACATTAAACTGCCAACTGTAGACGCATAAGGAACTCAACTCATATCTGCCTTGTCTTTCTCACTTGTAGGACATTACTCCGAATTGAGCTTGAAGTGACCTGCAAGTGGAGAACACACAGCTTTGGTCTTGGCTCATGTTAAACTTTTCAAGTATCTTCTCGATGTAGTCTTCCTAAGACAACAACAATTTCTCATTCTTTCTATCACGAGAGATCTTCATACCAAATATCTTCTTTGCCGCACCCAAGTCTTTCATCACAAAAGACTTGTTCAACTCTCCTTTTAACTTAGTAAGTTTGCTAGTATCATGGCCTATGATCCACATATCGTCAACATACAAAAGGAGAATAATGAAGTCATCAATAGAATACCTCTTGATGAACACACACTGGTCTGACGATGTCTGGCTATACCCTTGACTCACCATGAATGATTCAAACTTCTTGTACCACTACCGTGGAGCTTGTTTGAGACCATACAAGCTCTTTTTCAATTTGCATACAAGTTGCTCTTGTCCTCTGACTTTGAATCCCCCGAGCTGCTCCATATAGATCTCTTCCTCCAAGTTACCATGAAGGAATGTAGTTTTCACATCAAGTTGCTCGATCTCAAGGTTCAAGCGCGGCGCTAAACCAAGAGCAACTCGGATCGAGGACATCTTCAACACCGGTGAGAATATTTCTTCAAAATCGATTCCCTTCTTATGACCGTATCCCTTCACAACTAATCAAGCCTTGTACCTTAGCTGTGAGCTTGCATTTTTGGTCTTCAACTTGTAGACCCATCCGTTCTTGAGAGCTTTCTTGCATTGCGGTAACTTCACCAAGTCATAAGTGTGATTATCGTGAAGAGACTGCATCTCCTCTTCCATGGCTTTCAACCACAATTTCTTCCCATTAATAGAAGTGGCCTCTTGGTAAGTTTCTGGCTCGCTAGTATCTGTGAGCATCACATACTCATCTGAAGTGTATCTCGTCGAAGGACGTTGCTCTCTAGTGGATCTTCTAAAATGAGGTTCTTCTAGCAACTCTTGAACCTCTTATTCGACTTGCTCAGTCGGTTTAACATTATAAGAAGTGGGGAATTCGCCATTGGCAGGACTGGTATCAGTGCTCTGATTCTGCTCCCCCTCGATCGGAATACTCTACAGGTGTGTCAAACGGATCCAAATAGATCAAATCATTAATGTATCTCTCTGTCATTTCTGACTTATCGATGTCTTTGATGCCCTGGTCTTCCACAAACACTGCATCTCAGCTTCTAACAAGCTTCTTCTGCACTGGATCGTACAACCTGTAGCCAAACTCATCAAGACCACACCCGATAAACACACAAAGGCCTCATCTTCACATCGAGCTTCAACTGCTCGTCTTTTGGAATGTGAACAAAAGCCTTGCACCCAAAGGTACGCAGATGGCTATAAGAAGCTTCCTTTCTGAACCACATCTCGTTTTGAACTTTGAAACCCAACGGTCACTCGGCGTGAGATTCAAAACATGAACCACTACATTCAAGGCTTCACCATAAAAGGACCTCGGCAACTATGATTGCGAAAGCAAATATCTCATAATCTCAACAAGTGTCATGTTCCTTCTCTCAGCTAACCCGTTCAACTGAGGAGTCTTCGGAGGTGTCTTTTCATGCCGAATACCCTTGCTCTCTGCAGTACTTATCAAAAGACATCAGTACTCACCCTCATTATCTGTCCGGATGCACTTGAGCTTCACACATGTTTCTCTTTCCACACGAGCATGAAACTCCTTGAAGACGTCTAGCACTTGATCTTTTTGTCTTCAACACATACACCCAAATATTCCTTGAGTAATCGTCGATAAAAGTCACAAAATACACAGCACCACCAAGTGTTCTTGTCGTCATCGGACCACACACATTGGAGTACACCATGTCGAGTATACTCGGTTTACGCGAGTGAGGAACACTCTTGAAAGCTACTCGAGTTTGCTTGCCTGCCAAACAATGAAAACACCGCTTTAGAGAACCATTTTTCATACCTGATAGTTGGTTCTTCTTGGCTAGAATCATCAATCTTTTTTCGCCCATATGGCTAAGACGATTGTGCCAAAGTTCTACTAGCACCTTCATCGCTCACCGCATGAACTGTGGAATCCACAATATTTGTGTGTATCACATATAATGAGGAACATTTTTCTCCCCTTCGCCACAATCAAAGAGCCTTTGGAGAGCTTCCATTTTCCTATCCCGAAAAGTGTTGCAAAACCCTTCGTCGTCGAGCTTGCCAGTCGAGATCAGATTCATGCGGATGTCGGGGATGTGCTTCACACCTCTTAAAACCAAGGTGTTGCCGATGTCGGTCTCCAAAAACATGTCTCCTATACCAATGGCTTTTGCAACGCCATCATTTCTCATCCTTACACTTCCAAAATCACCAGAAGTGTAAGTCGTGAAGAAATCCCTCCGCAAAGTAGCATGTATCGAAGCGTCACTATCAATCACCCAACTTGTATAATGGCAAGTGAGATTGACGATGTGAGGACCCGAATATGTACGTATGAGCACGACTGCGGGGCAAACCTCGAGTTGCAGAGCAAACCTCGGGACTTAAACCAAGTGTAGGTAAATCTCAAACTTGAGTATAGGCAAATTTCGGGTCGTAAAAAAAGGGTAGTCATAATCCCACATCACTTGGGGAGGTATCTAGAAATGAAACATATGTAAGGAAACCCTCCCAAGATAGTAAGACGGGTTTTGAAGCACAATTGGCAACGGATCTCATAAGAATTCTGAAGTTAAAAGTGCTCCACTAAGAGCAGTACCATGTTAGGTGACCGACTGGGAAGTCCTCGCCATACAAATCCATGATAGGGGGATATTGGGCTACGACCCAATCCCCAGAGCGGACAATATCTTACTAGGAAAATGTGTCGTTATAAATGGTATCAGAGCCTGTACCAAACGGAAAATGTGGCCAATGAGAACGTTAGGCCCCCGAGGGGGAATGGGTGATTGTGATGACCCGAATGTGTACGTATGAATACAACTGCGGGGCAAACCTCGAGACCTAAGCCGAGTGTAGGCAAATCCCGGACTCGAGTATAGGCAAATCCCGGGTCATAAAAAGGGGGTCGTCACAATCCCACATTGCTTAGGAAGGTATATGGAGATGAAACATATGTAAGGAAACCCTCCCAAGATAGTAAGATGCATTTTGGAGCATAATTGACAACAGATCCCATAAAAACTCTGAAGTTAAAAGTGCTCCGGTGAGAGTAGTACCATGTTGGGTGACCAACTGGGAAGTCCTTGCAATACAAATCCGTGAGGGGAGGATATTGGGCTACAACCCAATCCTCAGAACGGACAATATCTTATTGGGAAAATGAGTCGTTATATACAACATCTCTGTCGTACACAATAAGAAACTTCTCGGTGGTCGCGGCTACGTTCTCGCCTGTGTCACCCTGTTCGGTCTTCTTTTCCTTTCCCTCGACATTCAGATTCTCTCATAGAAACTTTCGACAAAATTTCTTGATGTGTCCATTTTTTGCCACAATGATGACACTCAAAATTTGCGTATTTTCCCGACTTTCTTTGACTTGGATTTCTATTGCCTCGACCTTTGTTTTGACTTTTTCCCCTGTTTTCGGTGACTAGAACGTCAGACTGTGAAAAAGAACCCGTCGACTTTCTTCTCATCTCCTCGTTTAGAACACTACTCTTGTCTTCTTCTCATCTCCTCGTTTAGAACACTATCTTGTACTACATCCATAGCCAAAATACCATATGGAGCGGAGTTAGATACGGACATTCTGAATGTCTCCCACGAGTACGGTAAAGACCGAAGAAGCATCAATCCCTGAACCTCTTCATCAAACTTGATTTTCATTCCAGTTAACTGATTGATAATTCCCCGAAATGTATTCAAGTGATCGGTCATAGCTTTTTCATTATGGTACTTTTGTTGACTTAAATAGTGTTTAAGTCTAATAATATTTTTGATGATGAATTTGCATGTTCATAAATATAATTTAATTATGTTTATTAAATGAGAATAATGAATTATACATTTGAGTTTAATCTACTGGAAATGCCCTTGGAAAGGGTATTTTAGTTGTCTTAATGAATTTGGTTAAAGTGTTCTAGGTGTGTTAGTAAAACAGGGCGGTAAATGTAGCATATCCACCGATGAAGTAGTAGTGAAGACATCCACCGGTCAAGGAGAAAAGAAGATGTCCACCGCTCGGTAAAAGACAAAGGCGGAAAACTTGAATGAAGATATCCACCGCTGGAATTTAAAGAACATATCCACCGCTCGGTAAAAGACAAAGGCGGAAGACTTGAATGAACATATCCACCGCTGGAATTCAAAGGAATGCATCCACTAGTGTAGTTTAAAAGAATCACATCCACCGATTGCTAGACGACAAAAGAAGAAGTTTATATCCACCGATAGCGGTTCAAGCTTATAAAGCTGCATCCACCGATAGCGGTTCAAGATTTTAAAGACATCTTTCGATGAACAGAGTCTTCAGCCAAATTCAAATAAACCGCGAAGTATCAGAGACCTCGCCCAGAACTTAAAGTCCAGTGCATTAATGGCGTCGGGCGACTTGCAGCTTCAGAATGCAACAGCTATCTGTAAATGTACGGTTGCTGCTCCAACGGCAACAAAATTGCCATATTCAGATAAGGAGCATTGAAGTTCAAGGAAGAAAAGCCGACAGAGTATTTAAGCCAAGGTTAGAGAACGAAGAGAGTACTTTTTGCAAATATTATTCTTGAGCCCTAACCTGCGAATTTTTATCATACTCTGTAATTTCATCTACTCCTCTCGAATCCTAAACTTTAGATTTAATCTTTTAGGGAGTTTAGATTGTGCTTGTTTTTACAAACTGAAAAATCTGTAAAGGCAGTGGATTGTCGCCCGTGAAGAACAATCCGGCATTGTAAAAGGCAGTAGATCGAAGCCCAAAATTTTGATCTTGTATTCTCGTGAGGAGAAGGTTAAGGATCTTCAAGGGGGAAACCTTGAAGCGTGGATGTAGGCAGGTTTTGGCCGAACCACGTAAAAACTCGTGTTTTGATTTTTTCTTTTTCTCTCTCTCTCTTGCCTTTACTTTTATGGTTTGTTTGTTTGCTATTTAATTAAGAAATTAAAAAGGTCTAATTCACCCCCCTCTTAGACAATCTCGATCCTACAATTGGTATCAGAGCGAGGTTAATCATTGTCTAAGCTTTATTTATATTACAAATGGCATTCAACTCAAACTCCTCACACATTGAGGGACAGTCCATCTCCAGGGCCACCCCTATTCGATGGCAGTGATTATGTTTACTGGAATGCAAGAATGAGAATATTCATTCAAGCCATGGACTATGAGTTATGGAACATTATAGAATATGGTCCATTTAAAGCCATGAAAACTGTAGATGGCAAAAGTGTTCCTAAGAATTCTACTGATTTAACTGAGTCCGATAAGAGAAATCTAAGCCTAAATGCCAAGGCAATAAACACTCTGTATTGTGCTCTAAATACAGATGAATTTAATAGAGTACAAGGGTGTGAAAGTGCTCAAGAAATTTGGCACTTATTAGAGGTTACTCACGAGGGAACAAATCAGGTGAAAGAGAGTAAATTGAATATCCTTGTACATGAGTATGAGTTATTTTCTATGCCGAAAGATGAATCTGTATCTTCTATGTTTACAAGATTTACTAACATTACCAATGGCTTAAAAGCTCTTGGTAAATCATATTCTTGTGAAGAACAGGTCAGGAAGATACTTAGATGTCTTCCAAGAAGTTGGCAGCCGAAGGTGACTGCAATTCAGGAAGCAAAGGATCTCAAAGTCCTAAAGCTTGAGGAGCTCATTGGATCTCTCATGACACATGAGATAACAATGAGGGCAAATGAAAAAAGAGGATCTCAAGGAGAAAGAGGTCTCAAAGAAGAAGGATATTGCTCTGAAAGCCTCTTCAAGCAAAAATAAAGCCTCTGAGGAAGAAGAAGAAGATGATGATGATGACATTGCTCTCATCACTAGGAGATTTAGCAAGTTTCTCCGTAGGAAGAAGCTGTAAGGGAGAAGTTTTCCAAGGAATGAAAAACTCCCTAAAGACAAGGAGATTACCTGTTTTGAGTGCGGCAAGCCTGGCCACATGAAGGCAGATTGTCCACAGGCTAAGAAAAATCCCAAGAAGTTTAAGAAGAAGGCTACTTGGGATGAAAGTGAAGGTGACACCTCTTCTTCAGAAGATGAGGAAGTGGCAAATCTGTGCTTCATGGCACACGAAGATAAGGTTAGTTCTTTTTCTTCCAGTATCTTGAGTGATAGTGAGAGTGATAATGATGATGGTGAGCTAATTGATGCATTTAATGACTTGGTTAAGCAATTTGGTATGCTTAAAAATAAATATAACTTGTTGAAAAGAGAAAATGCAGGTTTAATAGAAAAGCATGCTAAAGAAGTAGACTTGCATGAAAAGGAGATCACTGAACTGAAAAAGAAAAATGAAACTTTAAATAATTTTGTTCAGAAATACACTTATAGTAGTAATCAACTGAACATGTTGATTAATGATCAAAGAATGACTTTTAATAAAGCAGGCATCGGATATAATGGGAGTAGTAAAAAGAGAGTATATAAGTCTTTCTTTGTTAAATCTACTGTTTGTCATGCTTGCAATGAGATAGGTCATAAATCCTATGTATGTCCTTTTAAAATAGGAAAAAGTAAATTTGGTAGTAAATTACAATGGGTTCCTAAAGGAACCAGACCTAACACTAGGACCCAAAATGTTTGGGTACCAAAGAAGACAACTTGATCTTCTGTTTTGCAGGTTGACTGTTCTTCTGAAAGGAATCAATAGTACCTCGACAGTGGATGCTCGAGGCATATGAAAGGAGACTCAACCAAGTTTGCAGTTGTCAACAAGAAGAAATGAAGTGTTACTTTTGGTGGAAACCAAAAGGGCAGAATTATTGGCATCGGCAATATAAGTAATCCTTCTAAACCAATCATTGAAAATGTTTTATTAGTAGAAGAATTAAAACATAACCTGCTAAGCATAAGTCAGCTGTGTGACAAAGGCTATAAAGTAACTTTCAAATCAAATGCTTGTGTGATCAAAGATATTTCTAATAACAATGTTATTTTAAAGGCTATAGAAAGGAAAATGTCTATATTATTGATATGAATGATATTGAGCATGTTGATGAGAAATGCTTTGCTGTTAACTCTTCCAATGATAGTTGGATTTGGCATAGGAGATTAGGACACGTAGGGATGGATACCTTAGCTAAGATTACTAAGGAGAATTTAGTTAGAGTGATCCCTAAGATATCCTTTGAGAAGGATAAGGTCTGTGAATCCTGTCAAATGGGTAAGCAGATCAAAAGTTCCTTTGCATCGAAGAATGCAATTTCTACTTCTAAGCCTCTCCAACTCCTTCACATGGACCTCTTCGGTCCTTCTAATATAGCCAGCTTAGGAGGCAAATTCTATGCATTTGTCATTGTTGACGATTTCTCCAGATTTTCTTGGGTTTATTTTCTGAAGTCAAAGGATGAGACCTTTGATATTTTCTCTAGCTTTAGGAAAAGAGTTCAAAATGAAAAGGAACTCACCATTGTTGCTATTCGTAATGATCATGGTGGAGTATTTGAAAATGAGAAATTTGAACTCATGTGTCTCAAATATGGAATTGAGCACAATTTCTCCTCTCCTAGAACCCCTCAGCAAAATGGTATTGTTGAGAGGAAAAATAGGTCTCTTCAAGAACTAGCCCGAACCATGCTAAATGAGAATTATCTTCCCAAGTACTTCTGGGCTGAAGCTGTTTCAACAGCTTGCTATGTGCTCAATCGGGTCTCAATAAGACCTATTCTTGAGAAAACTCCATATGAGCTCTGGAGTGGAAAAACTCCTTCTGTTAAGTATTTTAGAGCCTTTGGTAGTAAATACTTTATTCTCAACACTAAGGATAACTTAGGAAAATTCGATTCCAAATCTGATCTTGGAATTTTTCTTGGTTATTCCTTTACCAGTAAAGCATATAGGGTATTCAATAAGAGAACTGTAGTTGTGAAGGAATCAGTTCATGTCAACTTTGCCCTCAACCCCACAATCAATGTGGATGAGGATGATACTTTGGATATCCAACTGGATTCCCTCTCTTTAGACAAGTCTACAGATCCCCTTCAAGTAGAAAAATCTTTAGAACCCTCTTCTACTTCTCTAGAGATCGTTCTTGTAAAAGATGAATCCACAGCTCTTCCTAGAGATTGGAAGTACATCAGAAACCATCCATTAGATGAAGTCTTAGGTGATCCTACATTAGGAGTTAAGACTAGATCCTCTCTTAGGAATCTCTATGCCAATGTGGCATTTATTTCTCAGATAGAGCCTAAGAAGTTTGAGGAAGCCCAATTGGATAAAAATTGGATAGTTGCAATGCAAGATGAGCTAAACCAATTCGAAAGGAACAATGTTTGGGAACTTGTTCCAAAACCTGTTACACATCCTATTATTGGAACTAAATGGGTTTATAAGAATAAAATGGATGAAAATGGGATTGTAGTAAGAAACAAAGCTAGGCTACTTGCCAAATGTTACAATCAAGAAGAAGGAATTGACTTTGAGGAAACCTTTGCACCTGTAGCTAGACTAAAATCCATTAGAATGCTCTTAGCCTATGCCTGCTACAAAAACTTCACACTCTTTCAAATGGATGTAAAGAGTGCCTTTTTAAATAGATATATCATGGAAGAAGTTTATGTAGAGCAGCTCTTAGGATTTGAGGACTTTGAGAAACCTGATCATGTTTACAAACTAAGGAAGGCTCTCTATGGACTTAAGCAGGCTCCTAGAGCGTGGTATGATAGGTTGAAGAATTTCCTTGAGGAAAGAAATTAAACAAAGGGTAATACCGATCAACCCTTTTTTCCCTTGCAACAGGCAATGACTTTCTTGGTTCAATTTATGTAGAGAATCATATTCGGGAATCCAAAAATGTTCAACGTTGTGATGGATTTGCCAAAGCAAGTGAGTTTGAAATGAGTATGATGGGAGAGCTTAAGTTTCTGCTTAGGTTCAAATTAGCCAAAACTACGATGTATTTTCTTCTTCAAGAAAAATAACACATAGACCTTCGAAAGAAAATTTGGAATTAGAATCGTCTAAGTCTTCCAAGATTCCTATGAGTACCACAACTAAATGGATAAAGCTGAAAAGGAGAAAAAGTGTTGTATTAAAAAATTCGTGGTATGATGCTAGTAGGCCAGCAGCGACTCTTTAGAGGTATGTGTATGTGCTAGGTTCAAAAGCCTTTCCTAAAGATACCAACTTAAATGCGTCAAGCGAATACTTTAACTATTGAGTGGAACTTGGATCTTGGATGATGGAATCTAAAGGCACTTCTTTTGATTGATTGGATCTCAGATTCTGACTATGCTGGTAGTTAGTTGTAGGAAAGCACCAGTGGAAACATGTCAGTCCTTGGTGAATATTGTCTCTGGTATTCTAAGAAAACCCGAATTATGTGCATGTTCAATGTTTTTGAGAGTGGAATATATTGTGCAGGTAGGGTTGTGCACAATATGTATGGCTGAAACAGACTTGGAAAGATTTATAATCGTTTTTATGATAGGATCCCTATTCGGTGTTGATACCACCAGTGCTTATAAACATGCTAAAAATCCATTCAAATTCTAGAACCTAAGCCTATCAATGTCAGCTATCACTTATAAGGAGCATGTTCTAAGAGGTGATTTTTCTTAGATTTGTCAATTTTGTAGCCCAATAGCTGATCATTTTTACCAAGCTTTTGGAAGAGAAAATTTGGGAAATAAGAATAAGAGTAGGCTCATTAGGTGTGAGAAAAAGTTACTGTTGTATCGTTTATTTGTGCTTTGGTAGTTATCGCCCCGTCGTTACGAGTTCACCAGAAGAGAGTATCTTGTTACGAAAGATTGTTATGTACCGGAAGATAATTTTTTAATCTGCTGACACGTTATACCCCTCGGGTGGATATCCGATCACGACATTTTGTATTTTCCAGTCGTGGACGAGACCGAATTCTTTTTAAACTTTGTGTTCCTGTTCAAAATCGCTTTCATCTTCGCGCTCTTCTTCCCTTGGGTTTTACTGCTAGAAAGCTGTTTTTCTTCGATAAGGCAATTCCATATCGCGTAGTTCAGGAACTGCTACGAAAAAGGCAGGTTTCAGCAGCAGCCACGAGAGATTCCTCGTGCCATAACCTGGCTCTCTCTTTTTCACTCAAACTGTGAGGTCTAGGTATCATGAAGATTTTAAGCATAAAAGCTTTTTTTTCTAGTAGGGGTATTCCTCTGATGATTTAGTTGGTTAATAGTGTGAAACCCCTGACGGATATTGGATTGATTGGTTGGTTGATGTTGATATTCTTTACCCCACTGCTGTTAAGTGTCTATGCCAATCTTAGTCTCTTTTGAATCCAATCTACTATTCGATTATGTGTATGGAAACAGCATGTTTTAACCTCCCAATCAAAAATGAGCTTTGGGGCAGTATTTAGATAATCTACTACACTTTATTTGACGGACAAGAGCCCCCATTATTGCGTAACTCTTGCGGGCTATCAATTTTTTTGAAAGAAATTTGACCAGAATACGGACAATAATATCTCCAACTCTTAAGGCAAAACATTAAAGTCGAGTCGACTGTTTCATCAACTGATTTGGATATAATGTTCTTCCTAATGATGGGTCACTATGATGACGTGAGTAGCATGAAATTGTTGTCGCTTGCCATATCTACAAAAGACATCTTGATATAGGTTCACATTGTTTTACGACGGAATGAGTCAGTGTCTCCTCCAGTGGCCAATTTATGAAGATCTTTCAGAAGTTTGAAGTAGGTTTCCCGAGGAAAGAGTATCCTTCCTGTCTTAAACACGACCGCTATTACTCCTAGCTCTACTTAAAAAGAATTGGTTTGAATTAAGAACACAAGGAAAGGGGCTTTGTTAGGAGAATTAAGGAACGGCAATAAAGGCAGCAGCAGCCAAACAGGGGAAGAGAAAAATTATCGTAACCGAGGAAATTTTCAAGAAGGAGGGGGTGATTGGAAATCCCAGCCTTTGATAATCTTTCTCATTCTCTGGTTTCTCGCTCCCGACTTCATCCTCCTGTTCCAAGACTTTTGCCCCTCCTTCTCAGGCTCTACTTTGAGCCCACATATACCTCTTCTCTCCTTCCCACTACTAAGAGGGCTCCTCTTCTCCTCCACCAACACTTTTATGCCCTCTCTGCCCGAGCTCCAGATCCGATCATCCAGTCCATTCAATCTGCTCTTCAAATCCAAACTCTTTACTCAGCACCTTGATCTTGCTCACAATGGCTCCTGATCCTGCAACTCCCCAAACCTACACGGAGATTTATTAAGTGAGGATCAGTTTTAACCACTTACAGTCGCATCGAGTGTAACGCCCCGAGTATCTGAACCGGCTCGTAACAATGCATATTGACTAAGTTTTACTATATCTATATATTTTCTTTAACTAAACTTACAAACATTAAATATTTGCAGCGGAGGAACTTAGTTTGAAGCACACGAAGTTATACAAACCTAATAGAAATGCTTGTGGAATGGTTAAGAAGAAACATCGGCAATTTGCAAATTCTAGTTTAAACACCGAAGTACCCGAGAAGTCGTAGTAGTCAAACACATCTGCCGATTGGATATAGTCAACGGAAGAAGCATGGAAAGGGGGAAAAAACAAAAGGAGGCACCTCCTGCGCCGATAGAGTCAGTCGAATGAGAAACAAAGGACATCTCTCGGTAGATGCATCTCCCGGGGACTAAACGAAAAACTGCACTCTACATCTTTGTGCGTCAGGCCCGCATCTGCCGATGAGTAACCGAGGAATCATCCGATGGACTTAGGACTCTACATCTTCGATGACGCCCTCGGCCATCTGCCGATCACTAAACGTCAACGTTGGTACCCACTCATAACGGTAGGGCAAATCCTACATCTCCCTCCGGATATTCCCTACGGCATCTTTCCGATAGACAACAACAACATCCACCGATAGACATCGTCTACCCGGTCGAAAAGAATCCTTTCAACTTTACTCCTCACTGTACTCACACAACACTAGTTCCAGAAAGGAATTGTTTGCTTTTTCCGAGGGCCATTCAGCAAGCTAAACCATGGCATTTTACCAAAAAATTCCAGTTTTTTTAAATAACATTTAAAAACCAACAGATTACAGTTAAACGAAAGAAAAATCTCACAAATGTTCAACGTATTGAAACCACTACGTTATGGCTATGCTGGTAGTCTAGTTGATAGGAAAGCACCAGTGGAACATGTCAGTTCTTGGTGATCTATTGGCTCCTGGTATTCTAAGAAACAGAATTCGTTGCATTGTCAACTGTGAGAGTGAGATTATGCTGCAGGTAGTTGGGTGCACAAATGTTATGGATGAAACAGACTTTGAAGATATATCTGTTTTATGATAGTGTACCTAGTCGGTGTGGATAACACCAGTTGCTATCAACATTTCTAAAATTTTTTCCTCATTCACATTCTAGAACCAAGCATATCAATGTCAGACTCACTTCCTAAGAGAGCATTTAAGAGGTGATATTTCTGAGATTGTCAATTTTGTGACCAATTAGCTGACATTTTTACCAAGCCTTTGGATGAGAAAAATTTTTGTAATTATAAGAATAAGATTAGGTCATAGGGTGAGAAGTTAATGTTCTATCTTTTACTCGTTTTTGGATTGATAGCTCACGCTGTTTACTAGTCACCAGAAGATATGTATCTTCGGCTTACGAAAGGGGCTATGTACCGGAGATAGTTTTTAATCTGCTACCGTATACTCCATGCGGGGATATCGATCCCGACATTTTTGTCTCTTCCAGTACGGGCGATGCCCTAATTCTTTTAAACTTTGTTTCCTTTCAAAACGCTTTCATCTTTCGCGCTATTCCTTCCCATTCGGGTTTTCAACTTCTAGAAAGCTGTGTTTCTTCGATCCTGGCATCTTCATCTCGCGTAGTTCAGGAACCTGCTACGAAAAAGGCCAAGGTTTCAGCTCGTCAGCCACGAGAGCTTCCTCGTGCAATAACATGGCCATCTCTCTTCTTCTTCACTCAAACTGCTGAGGCTAGGTATCATGAAGATTTCAAGCATAAAAAGCTTTTTCCTAGTAGGGGTATTACTCTTGATGATTTAGTTGGTTTAAATTTAGTTGAACCCCTGACGGATATTGGATTGATTGGGTTGTTTGATGTTGAATCATTCTTTTACCCCACTGCTGTTAAGATGCTCTATGCCAATCTTAGATATCCTTCTGATCAATCTACTATTTCGATCTATGTGTATGGAAAACGCATAGTTTTAACCTCCCAATCCATAAATGAGCTTCTGGGGAGTCCTCATTTAGATAATCATACTAAACTTTATTTGACAGGACAAGAGCCCCCATTTCTTGGTACTCTTGCGGGCTATCAATTTTTGAAAGAAATTGCCCTAGATCCGGACAATATCTCCAACTCTCTTAAGAGCAAACACTTAACCGTACGAGCTCGACTGTTTCATCAAATGATTGGATATAATGTTATTCCTAAGGATGGTCACTATGATGACGTTAGTAGCATGAAATTGTTTGTTCTCTTTGCCATCTACCAAAAGACCTCCTTCGATATAGGTTACATTGTTTTAAGACGGATGATTCAGTGTGTCTCCTCCAGTGCCACTTCTCATGAAGATCTTTCAGAAGTTTGAAGTAGAGTTTCCCGAGGAAGAGGATCCTTCCTGTCTTAAACCGACCAGCTATTACTCTAGCTCTACTTTAAAAAGAATGGGGATTAAGAAAACAAGGAAAGGGGACTTTGTTATGGATGAATCTAAGAGAAAGGCTACTAAGGCCGCAGCAGCCAAACAGGGGAAGAGAAAACTTATCCTAACCGAGGAATATTTTCAAGAAGGAGGGGGTGATTTTGAAATCCCAGCCTTTGATAATTCTCCTTCTCATTCTCTGGTTTCTCGCTCCCGACTTCCTCCTCCTGTTCCAAGACTTTCTGCCCCATCCTCTCAGGCTCCTACCTTTGAGCCAACATCAATTCCATCTTCTCTACTTCCTCCACTACTAGAGTGTCCTCCTTCTCCTCCACCAACACTTTTATTGCCCTCTCTGCCAGCTCCAGATCCTATCTCTCCAGTCATTCAATCTGCTCCTTCAATCCAAACTCTTACTCCAGTCCACCTTGATTCTCCTGCTCACATTGCTCCTGATCCTGCAACTCCCCAAACCTACCAACGGAGATTTTCTATAAGTGAGGATCAGTTTAACCACTTACAGTCCTGCATAGAGTGTAACGCCCCGAGTTATCTGAACCCGGCTCGTCACACAATGCCCATATATGACTAAGATTTCTACTATATATATATATTTTTTTTAAAATAAACTTTAAAAACATTTAAATATTTGCAGCGGAAATTATTTGAATCACAACGAAGTTATACAAAACTAATAGAAATGCTGTTGAATGGTTAAGAAACAATCGGCAATTTGAAAATTCTAGTTTAAACACCGAAGTACCAGAGAAGTCGTAGTAGTCAAACACATCTGCCGATTGATATAGTCAACGGAAGAAGCAGAAAACAACCAAAATAGGAGACTCCTGCCGATAGCGTCAGTCGAATGAGAAACAAAGGACATCTCTCGGTAGACTGCATCTACCGGTGACTAAACGAAAAAATGCACTCTACATCTTCTGATGACGTCAGCACGCATCTGCCGATGAGTATACCGAGACATCATCCGATGGACTTAGACTCTACATCTTCCGATGACGTCAGCTCGCATCTGCCGATCACTAAACGTCAACGTTGTACCCACTCATACCGGTAGGGCAAATCCTACATCTTCCGATGACTATTCCTACGGCATCTTCCGATAGACAACAACAACATCCACCGATAGACATCGTCTACCGGTAGAAAACAGAATACATTTCAACTACTCCTCACTGTACTCACACAACACTAGTTACAGAAAGGAATTCGTTTGCTTTTCCGAGGCCATTCAGAAATAGCTCAACCATGGCATTTACCAAAATCCAGTAATAAACATTTAAAACTCAACAGATTACAGTTAACCGAAGAAAAATCTCAAAACGTGTTCAAAGTATTGAAACCACTACTGTTATGGAGACTTAACATTTCTAAGTTTAAACACTGTCAACTAAACCTTCTCACCAACAGACATCAGTTAAGCCGCCCCATCAGCTGCCAAATTGTTACAAAGATGCACTCCACAACCAGCCTAGTCCTCGGCAGACTCAGTAAACACACCTGCTATCACTTCTTCACCTACATCACAAAACTCATCTATTAGCCTAATGCTAAGTAAGTAAAGCAATCAAGAAATGAAACAACAAAATATAAATTCCTAATATGCAATTTCTACTTTCTCAACTCAGTTGTTCATGCTTCGTTTCTGTTCAGATCCCCCTGTGAAATTGGGAGTTGGATCAACTCTCCCAAAGTGCATACATCCCTGTCTCATTAAGGGGCGGATTAATTCCCTTAACAGTGAAACTGATTCCTCTGTTCAGATCCCCCTGTGAAATTGGGAGTTGGATCAACTCTCCCAAAGTGCATACATCTCTGTCTCATTAAGGGGCGGATTAGTTCCCTTAACAGTGAAATTGATTCTCATGACTGTTTCAATATGTTCAATCCTTACCATGCCAATCATGCTTTCAGATTCATTTTCGTATGTTTTTAAAAAAAAACATGATGCATAGAATACAAATACACACAAATAATCATAATCCTAACGTTTTGTGATGTAGGCTCGAAGGCACAAGCAAACTTCACTTACCTGGTCTCCTGGAAAAACTTGGTTGCAAGCTACTTCGGATATTACTCAAACCTAAAACCATAGACAAAGCAAACATTAAGTTTCTTCTAATCTTCATTCTAAACCACTAGAAATCTAAGGGAAACTGATTTGGGAACTCTAGTCATGGTGCATTCCTGATTTCAACTCATAAACCGAAACTAGCACTCGCATACCGCATTCTCAAAACTTCATTTATCAACCCTCCTACCAACGATAGTTACAATGTAGCAAGAAATAGAAGCAAAACTCACCTAGTTCAGAGGAAATCGCTGGAAGAATCGAAGAGGATCTCCTATCGCGCTCTGCTAAGCTGAGGGGCTGAGGGTGGAAGAGGAAATGAAATGAAACAGTGGCGGCTACTTCATTAACACTTCCCTTAAATACGTTATCCATTTCTTCCAAATTGCTAATTACTCTTTGTCCTTGCATAGTTATTAATTAACCCTATCACTTTCTTTCCAAAATTTACACAACAGCTAATACATCCTATGGGATAATTTAAATGTGGCTTAATAGAACCGAGTGTTACAATCTACCCTCCTTAAAGAAATTTTGTCCTCAAAATTTAGTACCTAAATAATTCTGGATACTGGTCCATCATGTCTTGCTGGCGCTCCCAGGTTGTCTCCTCCATGTTCTGGTTGTGCCATAAGACTTTCACTAGTGGAACTTCCTTGTTGCGCAATACCTTCACTGAATAGTCCAAGATCCTTACAGGTTTCTCCTCATATGCAAGAGTAGGAAGAACCTCGATGTCCTGCTATTCCACAATCTGATATGGATCTCTTACACACTTCTTTAACATAGAAACATGGAACACATTGTGGATTCCTTCCATAGAAGTTGGTAGTTGCAACTGGTAAGCTGCTCTCCCAACTCTCTTTTGAATAGCGAATGGTCCAATGAATCTGGGGTTCAACTTTCCTCTCTTTCCAAATCTCACAACTCCTTTGAATGGTGACACCTTGAGAAAGACTTCATCACCAATCACAAATTCCAATTCTCTACTCCTGCAATCTGCATAACTCTTCTGCCGACTCTGAGCTGCCAAAATTCTCTGTCGGATGAGGGTAACCTTCTCAACAGTTTGTTGCACAATATCAGGACCAAGCAACTGTGCTTCTCCAACTTCATCCCAGTACAAAGGTGATCTGCACTTTCTCCCATACAATGCTTCATATGGTGCCATTCCTATTGTTGCCTGGAAACTGTTATTATAAGAGAATTCTACTAGGGATAGGTACATGCTCCAAGAGCCTTGAAAATCCAATACACATGCACGGAGCATATCTTCCAATGTTTGAATAGTCCTTTCCAATTGTCCGTCTGTTTGTGGGTGGAAAGCTATGCTAAAACTAAGCTGTGTTCCCATAGCCTTGTGCAAACTTTTCCAAAACTTAGATGTGAACCTGGAGTCTCGGTCTGAAACTATAGAACTTGGAACTCCATGCAATCTGACAATCTCTTGCATGTACAATTTGGCAAGCTGATCCATTGAGTAAGTTGTCTTGATTGGCAGAAAATGAGCAGATTTGGTTAGACGGTCAACTATAACCCAAATTGCATCGTGTCCCTTTGTTGTTCTAGGTAATCCAGCAACAAAATCCATTGTTATTTGCTCCCATTTCCATTCAGGGACTGGTAAGGGTTGCAATGCTCCTGAGGGTCTTTGATGCTCGGCCTTAATCTGCTGACAGCACAAACACGATCCTACATATTCTGCCACACTTCTCTTCATGCCTGGCCACCAATAATGTTGTTTAAGATCCTTATACATCTTTGTACTCCCAGGGTGGACAGAAAATTTGGAAGAATGCGCTTCAGAAAGAATCTCATCCCGAAGTTCCTTAATGGCAGGAATAAACCATCTACTTCTAAACTTAAGGATCCCATCAGCAGAATAGTTAAAATTTGATTTGTCCGTAGAATCCATGCTTGACTTGTACTTTTTACACTCAACATCATTCGTCTGAGCTTCCTTTATTTTTTCAAGAATGGTAGGCTTTAAGGTTATGGCTGAAAGTATAGCTGACACACTGGATACTGCTTCAAGATCAAACTTTTGGAATTCTGACTCTAAAGCTAATGGCATACTGAAATTTATAGCTGGGGTTGATGTTGTTACTCTACTCAAGGTGTCAGCCACTACATTTGCCTTGCCGGGATGATATTTAATCTCGAAATCATAGTCCTTGACAAATTCCAACCATCGTCGTTGCCTCATGTTTAGCTCCTTTTGTGTGAAAATATACTTCAGACTTTTATGATCTGAAAATATTTCACAAGGCTGTCCGTATAAGTAGTGCCTCCAAATCTTAAGTGCAAATACTACAGCAGCTAATTCTAAATCATGGGTAGGGTAATTCTTCTCATGAGTTTTCAACTGTCTAGAGGCATAAGCTATGACCTTACCATCTTGCATTAACACACATCCAAGACCAATATTGGAAGCATCACAGTAAATACTAAATTTACCATCCTCAGTTGGAAGGGTTAAAATTGGAGCATTGGTTAGTTTCTGTTCAAGGTCGTGAAACTATGTTCACATTCATCCGTCCATATATACTTCACATTTTTCCTGGTTAACTTAGTAAGGGGTGTAGCAATCTTAGAAAATCCTTCGATGAACTTTCTGTAATACCCTGCTAGTCCAAGAAAACTTCGAATATCAGTAGCACTCTTCGGTTGGGGCCACTCCTTAACTGCTTGAACTTTTGCTGGATCAACAGATATGCCGTCCCCAGAGATGACATGTCCTAAAAAGTGGACTTGGTCCAACCAGAACTCACACTTAGAAAACTTGGCATAAAGTTGGTGCTGCCTTAGTAATCCTAATACCAAGCTCAAATGCCTTGCATGCTCATCCTTAGTTCTAGAATAGATTAGAATATCATCGATAAACACTATGACAAACTTATCCAAGTATTCATGAAACACTCTATTCATAAGATCCATGAAGGCTGCTGGTGCATTTGTCAAACCAAAAGACATAACCAAAAACTCATAATGTCCATACCTTGTGCGGAAGGCAGTCTTTGGGATATCTTTAGATCTTACCTTCAGTTGGTAATAACCGGATCTAAGGTCAATCTTAGAGAAAACTCTTGCACCCATAAGCTGGTCAAATAAGTCATCAATCCTCGGCAAAGGGTACTTGTTCTTGACAGTTAACTTATTCAACTCTCTATAATCGATGCACATACGCATTGATCCATCTTTCTTTTTGATAAAAAGGACTGGTGCACCCCATGGTGAAAAGCTAGGGCGTATGAACCCTTTATCCAACAATTCCTCCAACTGTTTCTTTAATTCATTAAGTTCTGTTGGTGCTAGTCTATATGGATTCTTAGACACAGGCTCGGCTCCGGGGTAAACATCTACAACAAATTCAATTTCTCTATCTGGTGGCAAATCAGGGAGGTCATCTAAGAATACTTCGGGGAAGTCTTGGACAATTAGGACATTCTGAGGATTTACTTTTCCTACAAGCTGTGTGTCTAAAACGCTAGCTAGGAAACACAAATACTCTCCACACAGGGGAGGCCTTGTGTTAATAGAAATCATCACAGACATTTCCTTACTCTTCTTTGAAGCTTGAAAGGTATGCTTCAAACTACCAGGGGGTTGGAAGCTAACTATTCCAGTCCTACAATCTATTGTGGCATGATGTTTAAACAACCAGTCCATTCCTAGGATCACATCAAATCCTATTATATCCATAATTATAAGATCAGCAGGTAGACTTACATTCCCTACTAACACATTACTGCCAAGCATCACTTGGTTAGAGTGCATGTGTTCACCAGAAGGCAATGCAACATTAAACACATGCATGGAAAGGGCAAACTGTACATCTAACTTAATGGCAAAAGCAGATGCTATAAATGAATGTGTTGCACCAGAATCTATTAAAGTAAAAGCAGGCACAGAGTTGATCAATATTGTACCTGACACCACAGCAGGCTGTTCTTCATCCCCCGACTCCACCATGGAGAAAATTCTTGGTTTAATCATAGTAGGGCCACTCTTAGGAACTTGACAGTCTCTACTAATGTGACCAACCTTGTTACAGCTGTAGCATCTGGTGACTTTAGGCTTCGAGCACTCTTTGTATGTGTGTCCAACCTCCTCACAGTTGAAACACTTCCCAAAGCCCAGTCTGCATTCACCTGGGTGGTTCTTCAAACATTTAGGACACTAGGGAAATTTCCTGACATTCTGTACCTTCCCTCCTGATCCCTGGCTATTTTGGCCTTCACTTGGCCTCTTCGTTCCTCTCTGTTGGTGTGGCTGGTTAAACCTTTGTGGGACCTCTCTTGGCCTAGCACACAACCTCTCAGTTTCTTCCACTTCCAGAGCAGTGGACACAACCTCGCTGAATGTCAAGCCTTTAATACCACAGAATTTAACACCCCGGTGAATTTCTGGCTTCAATCCATAAATAAATTTGAACACTTTAGCCTCGTCTTTGTGAGCAAAATGTCCAGCAAACCTGGACAGAGATTCAAATTGCCTACTGTATTCAGCCACTGACCCTGTCTGCTTCAAGTTCAGGAATTCAAATTTCTTTGCTGTCTGGACTGTGCTGCTGAAATACTTCCCGTAGAAAATGTCATTGAATTGCGACCAAGGCATCGCCAAAACATCAGTGGTGGTCTCTACTGTTTCCCACCAGAGTTGAGCTTCACCAGCTAAATGAAAGGTTGCCAACGTGACCTTGTCTCCTTCTCCTATGTTGGCACACCTAAACATACTTTCAATCTTTCTAAGCCATCCTTCAGCAATAACCGGATCAGATGACTGTCCATCAAACGTGGGTGGCCTTAGCCTCCGGAATCTATCTCCAGAATGTTCACTGCTAGAACCCGAGTTGGCACTTCCTTGTGCTTCCCGGTTCAATAACACTCCTAGCTGGTCAGACTGTTGACGCACTATATCAGTCTGCTGACGCATCAATTCGGTCAGCTGTCTGATCACACTAGGCTCCTCTTCGTTTCTCACATTTGGTATTTCTCTAGGCACTCTAGGTCTCCCTGGGCGTCTGGCCATTTTACTAAATTCCTGCACAGGGTTATTTACACTCTTAAATATCTATGAACTAAGGGTAACATAAACACTTACAGTTGTTGAAGTACTTCCATGCAACGATCGGCACTGATGAGTAATCTTTTGAACGGTTTAACTGAATGTCTCTGATACCATACTGTAACGCCCCGAGTTATCTGAACTCGGCTCGTCACACAATGCCCATATATGACTAAGATTTCTACTATATATATATTTTTTTAAAAAAAATAAACTTTAAAAACATTTAAATATTTGCAGCGGAAATTATTTGAATCACAACGAAGTTATACAAAACTACGAAATGCTGTTGAATGGTTAAGAAACAATCTGCAATTTGAAAATTCTAGTTTAAACACCGAAGTACCAGAGAAGTCGTAGTAGTCAAACACATCTGCCGATTGATAAAGTCAACGGAAGAAGCAGAAAACAACCAAAATAGGAGACTCCTGCCGATGGCGTCAGTCGAATGAGAAACAAAGGACATCTCTCGGTAGACTGCATCTACCGGTGACTAAACGACAAAATGCACTCTACATCTTCCGATGACGTCAGCACGCATCTGCCGATGAGTATACCGAGACATCATCCGATGGACTTAGACTCTACATCTTCCGATGACGTCAGCTCGCATCTGCCGATCACTAAACGTCAACGTTGTACCCACTCATACCGGTAGGGCAAATCCTACATCTTCCGATGACTATTCCTACGGCATCTTCCGATAGACAACAACAACATCCACCGATAGACATCGTCTACCGGTAGAAAACAGAATACATTTCAACTACTCCTCACTGTACTCACACAACACTAGTTACAGAAAGGAATTCGTTTGCTTTTCCGAGGCCATTCAGAAATAGCTCAACCATGGCATTTACCAAAATCCAGTAATAAACATTTAAAACTCAACAGATTACAGTTAACCGAAGAAAAATCTCAAACGTGTTCAAAGTATTGAAACCACTACTGTTATGGAGACTTAACATTTCTAAGTTTAAACACTGTCAACTAAACCTTCTCACCAACAGACATCAGTTAAGCCGCCCCATCAGCTGCCAAATTGTTACAAAGATGCACTCCACAACCAGCCTAGTCCTCGGCAGACTCAGTAAACACACCTGCTATCACTTCTTCACCTACATCACAAAACTCATCTATTAGCCTAATGCTAAGTAAGTAAAGCAATCAAGAAATGAAACAACAAAATATAAATTCCTAATATGCAATTTCTACTTTCTCAACTCAGTTGTTCATGCTTCGTTTCTGTTCAGATCCCCCTGTGAAATTGGGAGTTGGATCAACTCTCCCAAAGTGCATACATCCCTGTCTCATTAAGGGGCGGATTAATTCCCTTAACAGTGAAACTGATTCCTCTGTTCAGATCCCCCTGTGAAATTGGGAGTTGGATCAACTCTCCCAAAGTGCATACATCTCTGTCTCATTAAGGGGCGGATTAGTTCCCTTAATAGTGAAACTGATTCTCATGACTGTTTCAATATGTTCAATCCTTACCATGCCAATCATGCTTTTAGATTCATTTTCGTATGTTTTTAAAAAAAACATGATGCATAGAATACAAATACACACAAATAATCATAATCCTAACGTTTTGTGATGTAGGCCCGAAGGCACAAGCAAACTTCACTTACCTGGCCTCCTGGAAAAACTTGGTTGCAAGCTACTTCGGATTTTACTCAAACCTAAAACCATAGACAAAGCAAACATTAAGTTTCTTCTAATCTTCATTCTAAACCACTAGAAATCTAAGGGAAACTGATTTGGGAACTCTAGTCATGGTGCATTCCCGATTTCAACTCATAAACCGAAACTAGCACTCGCATACCGCATTCTCAAAACTTCATTTATCAACCCTCCTACCAACGATAGTTACAATGTAGCAAGAAATAGAAGCAAAACTCACCTAGTTCAGAGGAAATCGCTGGAAGAATCGAAGAGGATCTCCTATCGCGCTCTGCTAAGCTGAGGGGCTGAGGGTGGAAGAGGAAATGAAATGAAACAGTGGCGGCTACTTCATTAACACTTCCCTTAAATACGTTATCCATTTCTTCCAAATTGCTAATTACTCTTTTGTCCTTGCATAGTTATTAATTAACCCTATCACTTTTTTTCCAAAATTTACACAACAGCTAATACATCCTATGGGATAATTTAAATGTTGCTTAATAGAACCGAGTGTTACATAGAGAGCCTAGGATCAGCCTTCAGCTCTCTTAAGAACCAGATTGCTATGTCTGTTGATGACAATCTCCAACAGACTAAATTGGACATGAGCAAGGATCTGGATGTCGTTAAAGCTGAGCTCTCTTCAAAAATGGATAGACGCAGGGAGATTTTGTCACTGGATTTACGGTCTCTCAAGTCTCAGTTTGAAGCTTTTAGACCTGACCCGCGTAGCCCTCCTTCTGCCCTCCAATCATCAGACCTGAGGGTGTTTAAGTTGCTCGGCTACTGCCTTTGGATCTTCAGGAGGCTGAACTGAAATTCTCTACTCCTGTTGCTCCTCTTATTCCCGAGCCTTCACCAGAACCAGCCAGTCCCATGGATGCATCTTCTGCTGGTCCATCTGTTGAGCCTCCATCTTGTCTGGATTTGGTGGTAGATCAAGGCCCCTCTCCATCTGCTGCTCCTTTGCTAGAGTCTGCTCCCTGTATAGACTTGGTGGTTTATCAGGCACCACTCCTTCTTTGTAACATCACAAAATTGTATCCCCAAATTAAGAATTCAATTTGCAATTTAGAACCCTAATTAACCTGTAATCAGGGGGTTGCCCTAAATTAAAAGAGATTCAATCAACCCTAAATTGAATCTCAATCAATGACTAAAAGAAAATTTACTTCCAAATTGAAGTTGATTTCAAAATTACACCATAAACCATAGAGTAACAAAACATAAATATAGAATTAAATCATTACTAAACGTTCAAATCTGTTCTTTTCTTCTAAGAAAAAATTCACCCACTTAATGTTGATGTTCAACCGGCAATCAGAAAATTTATGGAAACAATCAGAAAATTATCTCCTTCCCATTTCTTCAATGAATCTGACCAAATTGGAGGTCAGATTCGTATCATTCTTTCTAAGGAAAGAATAGAAATCCTTCCCTATAAATCAAGCGTTTCTGTGAGGAAGGAAATCACACCTAATCAATCAAACTCTTCTCGCTCTAAGTTTGTAAACCAGAGGAACAATTCGATTTCTCACCTCGCCGGAATCGCCACACCTGACCTCCGACCACCGCGAACTCCTCAGCTGCGGCCGAAACCCTCTGTCAAAACATCAACCTCGCTCTGAACAATCCTCCGACGAAGTCTCCTCTTTCAGCCGAATCTGTCTTCGCGTCATCGAAGACTTTTCTCTCGGCCTTCTGCCGACGATTATCTTCGCACTGTAAAGCTCCTTTCCCTTTCTTTCTACCGCTCTGTCTCTCTTTCCCGATCTCTCTCGCCCTAATCTCTCTCAGACTCTTTCACTCTCTTCACAGCTCTTGAGAAACAATAAGAAGAAGACACGGAGGAGAGGAAGAATTGGTTCATTTAAATGTCTAGACCGAACCGGGTTCTGTTAAATGCTCTAACCGAACCAGTCCAGCTTTTCAAAAATCTGAACCAGACCACATGTTGACCTGAACCGACCAAAAATTGACCCAACCCAAACCAAAATTTAATCCGAATTTCATCCTACCTGAATTTTTCGCTGAGTCAAACCGGACCGATCAAAGATTAACCGGTAAGGAATTTCTACCTAAATTTATCCGTGTTGAATTTATCGAAGTAGAAAATTAACTCAAATATTTTATTTAGGCGGCAAATTCTCGAAAAAATTATCAGAGTCAATCCAATTCGACCCGAACCGAGAACGCACAATAATATTGGATATTGGAAAAACTCTGCTAACCATACTCGCTCGGAATCCAAGTAAGTGTAAATACAAAGTTTTGGCTACGGCCCTACATCACAAGATATTTATATTATTTTATTTTTCAGTCACACGTTTTCAATGATTGAGCACGTATGTTAGAATATCGACATAGAATAGTTTAAAAGATAAAATGGATAGGTTATTTGCATGTGTATGAAAAAGTAAAAGAAAATGCGATAGCAAAAGCCTGAACGACAGTGAGATGGTGAGCTTGAGCATATGTTTTAACGTGATAGCAAAAGCCTGAACGACAGTGAGATGGTGAGCTTGATCGTTAAAATTAAAAGTAAAAGATGACGATGCCTGAACGACAATGAGATGGCTAAGTCTTAACAGGATTCGGTAAAAGTAAAAGTAAAAGTAAAAGTTTTGTAACTTGCACGTATTTCCACTTACTGAGATTTTCTCACAGTTGTGTTTTAACTTGTGATGTAGGTGAGTTTTTATTTGAGGATGAACTAGCTGCAATTGAGAATCCTCCGGTGGCAAGCGAGCATACAGAAGAAGAAAATATTGTTGAGTTTGAAGTAAATGATTTAAATTAAGTATGTCTTAGTTTTTCAAACAATATTTAAAACTTTATTTTGATTTAAGAATTTGAATAATTTTGTTGACCTTTTATTATTAATTAAAGTTTCATTAATTGTTTTAATTATGCGATGGTTTCAAGATTTTTGACAAATTAAATTATCAAAGCTTCCGTGATATTTAAGTTTTCAATTAATATGCTTTAAATTTTGATTTAACGCTCGTATTAAAAATCAATTTGGGAAAAATTCTAGGGTTTTCAAAATTAGGGTTTTAAATTGGAGATTTTTAAATTCGGGCGTTACAATTTGGTATCAGAGAAACAAGGTTTATAAAACGATTCTGTATACTACTCTGTATGCTCACGTGCACCTGGAAGATTGTCAATCAGCAAGTAAGTGATCAAAAATTTATATTTTGATATATAAATATGATGCTTTTAGTAGTTGATTTTAAAGTAAGAAATTTTCATATTATTCTTTTACAACTATTTTTTTTTGAACTTTAATATATACTTTTGTTTAAAAACTTCAAGTATTTATTTAAAACAATTTCAAACTATTTTAAATTACATTTTATTCCAAGTTTTTAAAAATTTTATCTTGTGATGTAAATCTATCCCTAAATCAAAAATAACAACTACTCTCGATTAAAAGATTTGATCCCGATTAATAAATTTCCATAGAACATATACAACTTCTAGAGCCTAAGATTCCCATAAGAAGCAAGTAAATCACGATTGGATGTTTGAGTATTAACAATACTAACCTTACTAGTATCCTAACCAGTTTATGGACTCCTTCAAGAAAACTTTAGAATATTAGCATGCAATGATTAGTGTCTAAATTACAAAATTACATTAGTCACAACTTAAACATTTTGAATAATAGAGCCTATAAATGTATGTACATGATTTAGTTTTCTTCAAATGCAAAAATGACCAAAACCTCGATTTAAGGATTCCCTAACAATAAGAGATCAAGTAATATTATGAATTAGTTGAGAATCTTAGACGAGACAATAAATGATAAATTTAAGGATACTTAGATGTTGATACCTATTCCTTAGAATTTGGTAACCTCAACTCCATTAACAACCACTTAAGAATCCTCTTTCGGAGTACACCATAATCTCAAGTTTTAGATCGACCTAATCCTTTAACACAAATAGTTCATAGGAGAAAATCGAGTTATTTGATACCCGAAGGATTAACAGGGCAAACTGCTAGTTTTCAGATACGAGATATTCATCCATGTCATTATGGACGCATTTGCCCAACTGACATGTCTGAAGGAATTCATGTCTCCAGTAATAATTCACCCATAAGATTTATACTACATGAGGATTTACTAAACATATTGTTTAAGTACTTAGAAGTTAGATTTGAGTTAAGAAACTATTAAGATGGATAAAGTTAATCAATAAGTAGTTGATGAAACAAAGGATGCTAGAAAATACCTTACGATTTAGTTCAGAAATTCAATGATTTCACCTTAAATGTTTAATGAGTTATATATCAGAAATTCAATGATTTCACCTTAAATGTTTAATGAGTTATATAAGTTTTAGTGACTTGGAGAATTAGAAATAATATTATAATTTATTTTGGAGATTATATGGAATCAATATAATATTAAGAAATTATGTTGAAGTAGGCATTTTGGATTGATCATTGTTCAAAGAGACAAGTGACATAATTAGTAACGGAGTGTATGGAAAAGAAATTTAATGATGTGAGGATTTATGGTCATCATGGTATAAGGAAAAACCTGATGAAATTAGAGGTGACCAGTATGTAATGAAAGTATTGAGTATCATATATTGGAATATTTAGTCTAATATAAAAAAAAAAAATTTTGAGGTTATTTGGGATCCATGAAATTCTCTGTAGATTTTATAATGAAGTGAGAATCTTAAGTTGATCATTACTCAATAAAATAGATATCATCTAGAATGAGGAATTAAGTGATTTGAGAATTTATAATCACGGGATAAGAAAACGTTTGATCTGATTTGAGGATATAATCGGTAGTGGAATTATTGAAGATCTTATATTGGAATGTTTAATGTACGAAAAATTTGAGAAAGTATTAATGTTAGATTCTATTTGACAAATTTTTAGAATATAATTAATTAGATTGAAGTTGAGGATTTAGGATAAGAATTTTGCTATCTAAGTATTCAGTGTTGCTCGTTTGAGGAAATATGGAATTTAGACTTTATTAAAGAAATTAAATATATCATGAGAAACATAGTCAAAAAAAAAAAAAATTAAAAAAATTGAATTGAAAGGATTATTGTTAGAGAGAATTACGAAAATTACGTTTGGTGGAGTAATTATTAAAAACTTTTGAGAATACTGAATTAGGATATCGAGGATTAGAATAAATTTGTTCAAGGAGACATAGAAATGAAGTTAAATTAGATGATTTTAAAGTTTGAGGTTATAGTTGATTAAATTAAAGTCAAAGAATGCATAAACGATTGAGTGTTAAGGTGCATAGTAAAAAAAAAAATGATTTAATTTTTGGAGATATAAGAATTAGATAATACTTGATAAATAATCGAGGTTATAGGTGATCAAGTTGAATGCAGTAAACATAATTATGAGGATTATATTCAAGTATGTGGTTAGAGAGATCATTGTTTGGGAAATCATAGAGATTAAATCTTAGCTGATGAATTATTAAAATTTGAGGATATTGCTTATCAAAATGAAACTAAGGTCGTTAAATAAGAATTTAATTTTGAGGATGAAATTAATTAGAATGGACTCAAAGATACATAGAGAGATCATTATTTCTATAAAAATGATAGTTACATTAATCGTAATGAATAATTAGATTTTGAAAATATAATTGATTGAGGATATAATTGATGTCTTAAATATGAAATTTACATTTATGTATTTAGTTTAAACAGTGCTCGAAGAATCCTGAGGTTTAGATTTTCATTAGGAAATTATTGAAATTTTGAAGATATTTTAATCAAAATGACATTAAAGTATAGGTATGACATTTTTGGTGTATCCAATTTAGAACCTTTCATTACTCGAGGAAATTAGAGTTTATTGATGAACTATTAAATTCTTGAGGATATAGATGAGTTAAAAAAAAAAAATTATTTGGGTCTTAAGGATAAAAGCTACATTAGGTACATAGCTTAGAATAATTATAGCTAAGGAGAAACATGTATGTTAGGTTTTATTTGAAAAACTATTATGATTGTTATAATCAAAATTTGAGATAAAGAACTTCTAGAAGAAAGTTATTGAATTTCAAGTTCATAGGAATTATAGAAATAATTTGTAGTAGGAGACTTGCTAAATTTTGAAGATATTGGTCTTTAAATTTGACATAGGATTTTGAGGATATAAGATGATCATAGATTGAAGAATATAATTAATCACAAAGAAGTTAAGAAATTAAGTCTGAAATTCTATATTATAGTGTTTATATTGGGGAGTAGGTATATTAGATTACATTGAAGAAAATATTAGTCTTTTTATTATAATTGATCAAGATGAATTGAGGACACGAGGTGAAAATTTTATAAAGTGTTAAAGTCTACATCAATCATAGTTTATGAGAACATATATGTTAAAAAAATTTACATAAAAACCTTAATATTCTAAAAAAAAAAAAAAAAAAAAAAAAAAAAAAAAAAAGAAGTTAGAAAATCTTAAGTTTAAAAGTTATATTTGGAGGTTTAACATGATCATTGCTAGAGAAATATACATAAATTACATGTTAGTGTAGTACTATAAAACTAATAGATTTTAGGATTAAAAATAAATTTTGAGAAGATATAGATATGAGTTATAATTGATGACTTTGGAAATTTTAGGATTTTAATTTATTGGAATGAAGTTGAAGAACATGAATATGAATTATGTGTTCAAGTGTCTAGTTTAGAATTATTTTGTGTAAAAAAAAAAAAAAAAAAAAAAAAAGTTATGATTAATAAATTATTTAACACCAAGATCTTATTTGATCAAATTGAAATAAAAAAAAAAAAAAAAACCTAAAGTTCGAGATTTATATTCGAGTGTGTGTTTAGAGAAGTTAATTAAACATACAGTCATTCTAATAAATAAATAAAAAAAAAAAAAAATTGTACCTACCTTTAGGTCACAAAATAAGATTAATAGAAAAATCAACACTTAATTAAAAAAAAAAATAAAAAAATAAAAAAAAAAAAAAAAAAAAAAAATCAAATAATCAAATTAGAATAGATGGAAATGATATGACAAATCAACGAGATTAAGTTGGAGTAAGCACTTCTACAACACTTATTCCACAATGAAACATTAAATAGTCTATTTGGAGAAGTAAATTATATTATAAGTTTATGAGCCTTGCATCTTCTAGAGAAGTAGTTAGTACTAAACATAACTTACCACAATCTAGTCAAATCCTCGACCAACACATTTACTAGGCAACAATGTTCTAAAGAATACATCGCTAAACTCATATCACTATCATATGCTCATAAACTAAACTATTTGAGTTTGTATAGAACCCAAACAAAATATACAAGGAGAAAAGACATAATGTGAGAATATCTAGCAATATCAAATTTCGAGGACGAAATTTCTTTTAAGGAGGGTAGATTGTAACATCACAAAATTGTATCCCCAAATTAAGAATTCAATTTGCAATTTAGAACCCTAATTAACCTGTAATCAGGGGGTTGCCCTAAATTAAAAGAGATTCAATCAACCCTAAATTGAATCTCAATCAATGACTAAAAGAAAATTTACTTCCAAATTGAAGTTGATTTCAAAATTACACCATAAACCATAGAGTAACAAAACATAAATATAGAATTAAATCATTACTAAACGTTCAAATCTGTTCTTTTCTTCTAAGAAAAAATTCACCCACTTAATGTTGATGTTCAACCGGCAATCAGAAAATTTATGGAAACAATCAGAAAATTATCTCCTTCCCATTTCTTCAATGAATCTGACCAAATTGGAGGTCAGATTCGTATCATTCTTTCTAAGGAAAGAATAGAAATCCTTCCCTATAAATCAAGCGTTTCTGTGAGGAAGGAAATCACACCTAATCAATCAAACTCTTCTCGCTCTAAGTTTGTAAACCAGAGGAACAATTCGATTTCTCACCTCGCCGGAATCGCCACACCTGACCTCCGACCACCGCGAACTCCTCAGCTGCGGCCGAAACCCTCTGTCAAAACATCAACCTCGCTCTGAACAATCCTCCGACGAAGTCTCCTCTTTCAGCCGAATCTGTCTTCGCGTCATCGAAGACTTTTCTCTCGGCCTTCTGCCGACGATTATCTTCGCACTGTAAAGCTCCTTTCCCTTTCTTTCTACCGCTCTGTCTCTCTTTCCCGATCTCTCTCGCCCTAATCTCTCTCAGACTCTTTCACTCTCTTTACAGCTCTTGAGAAACAATAAGAAGAAGACACGGAGGAGAGGAAGAATTGGTTCATTTAAATGTCTAGACCGAACCGGGTTCTGTTAAATGCTCTAACCGAACCAGTCCAGCTTTTCAAAAATCTGAACCAGACCACCTGTTGACCTGAACCGACCCAAAATTGACCCAACCCAAACCAAAATTTAATCCGAATTTCATCCTACCTGAATTTTTCGCTGAGTCAAACCGGACCGATCAAAGATTAACCGGTAAGGAATTTCTACCTAAATTTATCCGTGTTGAATTTATCGAAGTAGAAAATTAACTCAAATATTTTATTTAGGCGGCAAATTCTCGAAAAAATTATCAGAGTCAATCCAATTCGACCCGAACCGAGAACGCACAATAATATTGGATATTGGAAAAACTCTGCTAACCATACTCGCTCGGAATCCAAGTAAGTGTAAATACAAAGTTTTGGCTACGGCCCTACATCACAAGATATTTATATTATTTTATTTTCAGTCACACGTTTTCAATGATTGAGCACGTATGTTAGAATATCGACATAGAATAGTTTAAAAGATAAAATGGATAGGTTATTTGCATGTGTATGAAAAAGTAAAAGAAAATGCGATAGCAAAAGCCTGAACGACAGTGAGATGGTGAGCTTGAGCATATGTTTTAACGTGATAGCAAAAGCCTGAACGACAGTGAGATGGTGAGCTTGATCGTTAAAATTAAAAGTAAAAGATGACGATGCCTGAACGACAATGAGATGGCTAAGTCTTAACAGGATTCGGTAAAAGTAAAAGTAAAAGTAAAAGTTTTGTAACTTGCACGTATTTCCACTTACTGAGATTTTCTCACAGTTGTGTTTTAACTTGTGATGTAGGTGAGTTTTTATTTGAGGATGAACTAGCTGCAATTGAGAATCCTCCGGTGGCAAGCGAGCATACAGAAGAAGAAAATATTGTTGAGTTTGAAGTAAATGATTTAAATTAAGTATGTCTTAGTTTTTCAAACAATATTTAAAACTTTATTTTGATTTAAGAATTTGAATAATTTTGTTGACCTTTTATTATTAATTAAAGTTTCATTAATTGTTTTAATTATGCGATGGTTTCAAGATTTTTGACAAATTAAATTATCAAAGCTTCCGTGATATTTAAGTTTTCAATTAATATGCTTTAAATTTTGATTTAACGCTCGTATTAAAAATCAATTTGGGAAAAATTCTAGGGTTTTCAAAATTAGGGTTTTAAATTGGAGATTTTTAAATTCGGGCGTTACACTCTTGATCTTGCATCACTTCAAGCTCTCGTGGATGCTTATTTCCTTCCAAGTCTTGAAGTGCCTTCTTGGATTATCCATGCTTTTTGGCAGCATTTTTTAGATTTCTTTAAATAGGCATTTTTTTTTGTACAAAATTTTCCTAATACTCTAATGTAGTCTCTGAATTTTTATTGAATGCATTACTTCTTTTGTCTCTCTGTTTCTTTTTGATAATGTCAATGGGGGAGAAAGAATGCATGTTTTATGATTTGATTTATATATTTGTACTGGAATACATGGTTTAAATCTGTTGATAATCTGTGTTTGAAATTGGAAAGTATGCATATGTTGATAATCTGTGTTTGAAATTGGAAAGTATACATATGTTGTGGGAGAGCTAGGATTATGGGGGAAAGTATTGTTTTTTAATCAAATTTATACTCATATTTTGTCATCATCAAAAAGGGGGAGATTGTTGACTTAAATAGTGTTTAAGTCTAATTATGTTTTTGATGATGTATTTGCATGTTCATAAATGTAATTTGATTATGTTTATTAAATGAGAATAATGAATTATACATTTGAGTTTAATCTACTGGAAATGCCCTTGGAAATGGTATTTTAGTTGTTTAATGAATTTGGTTAAGTGTTCTAGGTGTGTTAGTAAAACAGGGCGGTAAATGTAGCATATCCACCGATGAAGTAGTAGTGAAGACATCCACCGGTCAAGGAGAAAAGAAGATGTCCACCGCTCGGTAAAAGACAAAGGCGGAAGACTTGAATGAAGATATCCACCGCTGGAATTTAAAGAACATATCCACCGCTCGGTAAAAGACAAAGGCGGAAGACTTGAATGAAGATATCCACCACTGGAATTTAAAGAACATATCCACCGCTCGGTAAAAGACAAAGGTGGAAGACTTGAATGAACATATCCACCGCTGGAATTCAAAGGAATGCATCCACCGCTAGCAAAACGACAAAAACGGTGTAGTTTAAAAGAATCACATCCACCGATTGCTAGACGACAAAAGAAAAAGTTTATATCCACCGATAGCGGTTCAAGCTTATAAAGCTGCATCCACCGATAGCGGTTCAAGATTTTAAAGACATCTTCCGATGAACAGAGTCTTCCGCCAAATTCAAATAAACCGCGAAGTATCAGATACCTCGCCCAGAACTTAAAGTCCAGTGCATTAATGGCGTCAGGCGACTTGCAACTTCAGAATGCAACAGCTATCTGTAAATGTACGGTTGCTGCTCCAACGATAACAAAATTTCCATATTCGGTTAAGGAGCATTGAAGTTCAAGGAAAAAAAGCCGACAGAGTATTTAAGCCAAGGTTAGAGAACGAAGAGAGTACTTTTTGCAAATATTATTCTTGAGCCCTAACCTGCGAATTTTTATCATAATCTGTAATTTCATCTACTCCTCTCAAATCCTAAACTTGAGATTTAATCTTTGAGGGAGTTTAGATTGTGCTTGTTTTTACAAACTGAAAAATCTGTAAAGGCAGTGGATTGTCGCCTGTGAAGAACAATCCGGCATTGTAAAAGGCAGCAGATCGAAGCCCAGAATTTTGATCTTGTATTCTCGTGAGGAGAAGGTTAAGGATCTTCAAGGGGAAAATCTTGAAGCGTGGATGTAGGCAGGTTTTGGCCGAACCACGTAAAAACTCGTGTGTTGATTTTTTCTTTCTCTCTCTCTCTTGCCTTTACTTTTATGGTTTGTTTGTTTGCTATTTAATTAAGAAATTAAAAAGGTCTAATTGTATGGCCTTAAGCGTGGATGTAGACAGGACTACTAGTCCAGTATTTTTAAAACTTAAATTCTTCTATACATAGACCTTAAATCATAAAAACTTATACCAAAATACTTGGAGTTCACCCACAGGTCAAAAAATTGTCTTGACAGCCACAAACCTTCCACCATGAGTTCACCCCTCCAACTGCACCTATCCATCAACTTGAGGTTCGAAGTCCTCACCTGTAGAATCATCACCTGCATCACAAAGTTTAAACTAATGAGCCTAACGCTCAACAAGAGATGTCTAATGCAATGAATGCTCGTGCATGCATGTTTCATAAAAACTTGTATATTCTTTTCTTTACTTTTCACTTGACATGGGTTAAAGGGGTTCAAGGAGGGGAGTAGGCGCAGAGATCACAGTGGTCCTGGGCGTGGACAGTTTTACATGGTCTTACAGAAGGACAAATACCATGGGTGCCTGGTTTTACATAGTCCCTGAGAAGGACAAATAACATACGTCATACTAGCCATGTCCCACAACTTAACCATTTATGTTCTTTACATATTCTTGTCTTTCTTGCATAAAACATGTACATAAAACATTTTGTTCTTTACATATTCTTGTCTTTCTTACATAAAACATGTACATAAGACATTTTGTCTGCTTTTATTAAAACATAATGCATGATCCATAGAGATGCACATATAACATAACATAAACCTAATAACATTTCATCGAAGCAAACAAAACAATTAACACATAACATTTCCTATAACTTAAACTACCCATAAAATATACCCCATTCAACACGCATTTCACCAATTGGACTCATACTTCCTAGTACCTTTGTGATGTAGGCCAAAAAGGCCAAACAGATGCAACATACGGGTCATTAGCAATTCAAGCAAACCTTGATCACTTTTCCTTGGTGATTTCAAACATAATACATGTGCACTAAACATTAATAGCATCACAAATGCATTAACCAATCAACCAAGCATATCATTAACTTCATATTCACGTAAACCAATTCAATTAACTACAACATCATCAACAACCAAAAATTCAATCATTTCCTTTTAAAATTCTCAAAATTCAAACCTAAAATTGGCTCAACTTCAACCATCAATATCTTGAGCTATACTTAACCGAATCCAATGATTCAAAATTATATGGAATCCTTAAAGAGTCTATTTTCAATTGTATAATCCATTTAATAAGCAAAATCCATTAGGTTAGCCAAATTCTGTCAACTAGAGCTGCTGAAGAAGTTGGTTTTGCTTGCCACAAGAGGAGAGTTTTGTTTCGGTTTTGTTAGAGGAAGAGTAGAGACAAGCAATGGAAGAGGGAGAAGAGGGAGACAAGGAGAATTAATGCTAGAACCACCCTCTTCTCCTTCATTAAATATCCAAACACCACACATGGTGCCAGATCCCACAGGTACAGATCGAGCTGTTGAAGAAGGGGGAATTAAAGTAGTCGCACTCTGGATGCCCACAGATGTATTGTAGTGGCTAACATTTACTGCAAACAAAATTATCAATTGACTTGATGTGGCTATTACGAAGAACAATATGTAAATCAAAAGTTTAAAGTACCATAATTACACTATAAATTCTCTCAAGGCTTCTCTTCTCAAGAAAGTAACACAGAATTGTTACAGCAAGAAGTTCTGGTTATTTGAGGATCAATCCGTTCCTAAATTCTTTAAGGCCATTCTTTCAACCTCGGGACAGTCTTTTTAAAAAACACTAACTAGGATTGGTAGAATTACAAAAAAGGAAAGATTTCAATATGTAACACCCGGAAAATTTCGATTACGTGCTTAGACCTAGGTTAGAAAAGTGTGAGAGTGTATTGTGAAGGGTTAGAAGTGATTTACATAGAAGAAAAGAGAAGTGATTTAAATAGAAGAAAAGAGATTGAAAATTCAAGGTAATTTTTTTAAATAGAACAAAGGTTTATTAAATGATTAAATTAAGAAAGAAAAAGGTGGGTTTTCACTTGTTCTTTTTCTCCTCCATCGCCCTTTCTCCCTTTTCCTCCATAGCCGACGCCACATCTCCATTGTTCTTCATTTTCTCAAGCCAATCCAAGGTAATTTTTGTTGGGTTTTGGTTTGTGTACGATTAGATGAAGATTGGAAGAGATTTTGGGGTGTTTTAAGTGGATTGGGTTAGGTTTTCGAAAACCCTAAGGTGGAGCTACGAATTTTTGGTTTCAATTCGGGGTTTTCTTCCTCTTTTGCTTAATTAAGCCTTAGCTATGTTAGATTAGGTGGTTAGGGTGATTAGAGTGAAGATTTGAGAAGTGTTACACAAAAACCGGTTTTAGAATACTAGGGGGGCCGATTCTGTCTTGGCCATTTTTGGGTTGGTTAAGTGTATTGTTTGATGGATTTAAGCATTTCAATAGATAGTAGACATGTAGAGGTTTCCGAGTTGGGGTGGCACGTCGAATTCCGTTGAAAAACGAGGAAGTTATGGCCGTTTAAAGTTTGACGGTTGATGTGGGGTAGAAAATCGAGTTTGAGTGTTTTGGAGTGTGAAGTTGTTTAGGTATTGTGTAGTTTTAGTTAGAAAATCTTTTAGAATTTATTGATAGCTTATCAAACTAAGTTTACGTTGTTTTAGGTCATCGAGCGTGTGAATTGGACGGTAAAAGTAAGCAAGTGGAAGCCGAGCATTCAGGTAAGTAGTGGATGTTATTATTTTGCCTTCGAGCCTACACCAGAGAACGGTAGGGTTTCTTTGTTATTGCTTTGCTTCGTGTTACGTTGAATTAATTATGTTGCTTCGGGATTGCATGGAGTTGCTTGTCTGGTTGGTTGATTGGTCTTGTGTTGCATTGTTTGGCCGTGTGGTGTTATGTGGTCGTGTTGTGTTGTGTCGTGTTGTTGCGTTGTGTCGTCGTGTTGTGTTGTATTGTGCGGTGTGGTTTGGCCTTGCTATTGTGTTGTCGTTGTGTTTGTCGTGTGTGTGTGTGTGTAAAATATGGCACTTCGGTGCACGGCAAATTGGCACTTCGGTGCATGGCAAATATGGCACTTCGGTGCACGGCAAATTGGCACTTCGGTGCACGGCAAATTGGCACTTCGGTGCACGGCAAATATGGCACTTCAGTGCATGGCAAATTGGCACTTCGGTGCACGGTAAATTGGCACTTCGGTGCACGGCAAATATGGCACTTCGGTGCAGGGCAAATTGGCACTTCGGTGCACGACAAATTGGCACTTCGGTGCACGGCAAATATGGCACTTCGGTGCACGGCAAATATGGCACTTCGGTGCACGGCAAATATTGGTTGTCGGTGTTGTTTGTTTGTTGGTTATTGCTTGATTATTGTGTGAGTGTGGTGTGCGTTGTGAATGTTTATATTCGTTCTTCATTACTTGCTAAGCTTAAGCTTACGTGTGTGTGTGTGTTCTGTGGTGTAGGTGACGACAGGAGTACAGGTTAGAGCTACGAGGAAAGCTAGGATTGGGACGCAGTCGTTGATGTACGATGTATGCCGGTGCGGGCAGTTGTCAGGGCGTCTCGACCATAGTCTTCGGAAAGATGTGGGTGGAACAGTATTTTGGGTCGTGTATTATTTACATTTATTTTGGTGGTTTGTAGAGTTTGTCTTTTGGTTGATGTTTTGTATAGCTAATTGTAATTGTTGTATATAGTCATAGGTCAGGGTGATATGTTACCCTATATTAGGGGATTTTCTTTATTTTGGTTGATAGCATTTCTCGACGATATGTTGGTTGTCGGAGATTTCGTAGGTCGGTTAGATAGTTAGGAATATTCTGGACTGGTTGAGAATTTATTCGTTTGCAGGTACCTAGCATTTTGGAGGCGCCATTTTCAGGCGTTACTTTGCTAAAATTTTTGAAGGACACCGTGGTGCTTAAATGTTAGGATTAAGGGAAATTACAAAGTCTAGACAGCTAGGTATTATATAAGTGGGAGTCGGGAGATTTAGCTTTAAATTCTGATGTGTCAATGTTATTTTAAATTAAGCTTTAACGTGGGATTAGTTAGCAAAGTAGCGCTCCGAGCCAGAGTGGGTTTCAGAGACCAGGTCCTAGTTAATGCTCCACACAAATGACAATAACTTCGTGAAAGGTTGTGATGCACTGTCTTGTTATAGACTATGACTCGTTAAGTTAAGTCAAGACACTAGTGAGTCTTGATAAATGTAACATATTGGGGTTCAATTTAAAAAATTAATTTCAAAATTCAATTTCAAAATTTCCCAAATCAAAAATCCAGTCAAACTTAATCTCAAATTTCTTCTCTCAAAATCAGATAACAATCAGAGATGAACCTAGTCTGAAAATCATCCATGAACAAAAGAAGTTCAGATTTTCGACTCAGCAAATCCGAGCTGAACCCGGATTTCAGAGAATCAGTCAGATTCTCCTCTGAAAATCCAACGTTCGATCAGAATGAATGTAGTCTGGAAAGCGTTTAGAAACAAATGAAGAATCAAATTCCACTCCACTAAAAATCCGAGCTGATCTGTTACAGCTTGGAAAATCTGAGCTAAACTTAGATTTCACAGAGGGGCACAGGGGAAAACCACTCCTATAAATAGAGGGGTTCGGGTGGTTGAAAAATCACACCATAGCTCTTCATCTCGAGTTCTTCAACAGAGAAGAACACTTACCTCGGTCTCCGACGCTGCGAGCCTCCTCTGACGAGAAGAAATCCTTCCTCGGCGCGCAACAAATCCGGGGAGATCAACCACTCAGCCTCTGTCGACAAACCATCGGTGTAAAATCCCTCATCTCTCTCAGTTTTCAACTCTCCCTCTCGATCTGTCTCCCTCTCACACACACACACACACTCTCTCATGACAGATCTACACTTCGCGAAGAAAACACGAAGAATAGAGAAGAAGAAAGAACGGGTTTTAATCCCAACCCAAGAACCAGTGAACCAAACCACCTGGTTCACTAAAGTGTGGTCCAACCGAACGGGTTCACTTCAGTCCAGCTGAATCAAACCGAACTGACCTGATCGACCCAAATCGGCCATATTGACCCGAATTAACCCAATTGATCTCAAACCAAATCAAGATTTTGCCGGTAATGGATTTCTACCTAAATATTTTTGAAATGGTTTATTGAAGTAAGAATTAGTGTCAAATGTTTTATTTAGGCAGAAAAGGTCCCGAAAATCCTACAAACCAACCCAACGTGAACTAAATCGACCTACGAGCACGTAAGGAAATTCTGCCCAAACTCTGTTGAAATTGGATTTATTAAGAAGTCATTGATACCATGATTTTATTTAAACAAGACATTGTTGGAATACTAGAATATTGGAAAAATCTCAAAACCCTAATCGCTCGGAATCCAAGTAAGTGAAAATATTATTTTTTAATATTTTGGCTATGACCCTACATCACAAAAGTTTATATTATTTTCTTATAACTGATTTCTTACACGTTACTGATATTTGAGCATGCATGTTTAGACATTGACTTAGAAATAATATAAAGATAAAATTGGTAGGACATATTGTATATGTATGAATACAATGGAATGGATGGAAAATATGTGACAGCAAAAGTCTGAACGACAATGAAATGGTGAACTTGAACATTACGATAATACTGACGTGATAGCAAAAGTCTGAACGGCAATGAGATAGTGAGCTTGATCGAAAGTAAAATAACAAAAGCCTGAATGATAATGAGATGACTGAGTCTAAGGTTGAGAAATGAGTATCAATCAGTCTGTAATCAGGATTTGGTAAAAGTTAATTTTGACACTTGCACGTATTTTTGCTTGCTGAGTTAAATCTCATAGTTGTATAATTTTGTGATGTAGGTGAATTTTTATCTAAAGAAGAACTAGCTGTGATTGAGAACCTTCTAGAGTCAAGCAAGCATACTGTAACACCCGAGAATTTCCGATATCATGCGTAGCCTTAGGTTAGAAGTGTTAGGAGAGTTCAATTTCTCAAGTTTAGTGGAGTACATTGAGGAGTAATAGAAGAGGAAAGATAGGTGGACATGTTGACAATTCAAACCAAAGGGTTGAAAAGTCAAATGGTTATATCAACCAATGGGAAGTAAGCAATTAATGATAGAAAATGGGGGAATTAAAAAGCTATCACGTTGGATGAAATGAGAAGGAGAAGAGTGAGGTTGATTTGTAAATTTAAAAAGCTTGGTGGAGGAAAAGAAAAGGTGGAAAGAAAGATTAGGTTTAAAGTTATGTTTTTCATTTTCTTCCACACTCTTCATCGACTCTCTCTCCTTCTCCTCCATAGCCGACCTCCTTCCTTCCGTTTCTTCAATTCTCTCAAGGCATTTTAAGGTAAAACTTTATGGGTTTTGGTTTTTGTAACTTTGGATGAATATTAGGAGTGTTTTTAGGGTGTTTTGTGGGGGATTGCATAGGGTTTGGAAACCCTAGAATGTGAAGTTCGAAAATTGGGTTTAAATGTTAGATTTCTTCCCTATTTTGATGATTTGGTTGTTGAATGACTTGGTTTAGGTAGATTTTAGGGTTAGATTGAAGATTGGTGAAGTGTTCCACAAAAATGGTTGAAGAACACTTATATACCCGATTCTGTTTGCTGGATTTCGAGTTAGCCAATTACTTTGTTTGGTTACTTTGAGTGATTCAATGGATAGTAGACGTGTAGAGGTTTCCAAGTTGGGGTGGCACGTCAAAATCCGTTGAAAAACGAGAAAGTTATTGCCGTTTAAAGTTGGACGTTGATAAATTTCATAAAAATCGGGTTTGGTGTGTTGGAAATGATTTGTGTCATAATCTAGTTAGTTTAGGTTAAGAATTTATTTAGTTTAGTTAGTTGATTTCCATAGAATCTTTTAGTTTGTTATTAAGTAAGTTTTCGTTATTTTAGGTGATCGAACGTGTGATTTGATCGGACGAAGTGAACGGGAACGTATCGAGCAACCAGGTAAGTAGTGAATGAGTGTTTGTTGCCTTCGGGCCTACACCATAGAACGGTAGGGATTTTTTGTTTGTTTGTTATGTTTTGCTTTTGTTACGCATCGGGTGTCATGCATCATTGTTTTCTAAACTACGAAATCACGCGTTCTGCATGTTTGAGTGGTAAGGATGATGTGGATGAAAGATAAGAAGTGATATGCAACTTGGTCTCGAGTAAAATAGCTTCGTTGGGCAAGTGGCTCGTTGAGCACCCCGCGAGGAATTTTATTCGAGATGCCCTACTAATGTACGTAATGTGTCGTGAATATGAATACCTCAACCTGTTCGTGCTTGAAGTGCACAATGAGGATTCTACGATCGATTGGGGGAGATTCGTGTTGGCCGTCCTGGACTGCGTTGGGACGTGTGCCTCCGGTCTAGCTCTGTGGATCAAGGCGTGGCCATCCTGGACTGTGTGGGGGCGTGTGCCTATTTGATTCACCTGAAAGTGAAAGATAAATACAACCGAAACGAAAAGAAAACAACAGAGTGTGTAGAAACTGCATGTTAGAGTTGAGTCGAGCATTTAGTATGTTATTGTGCATTTCCCTACTTGCTAAGCATTAGGCTTACGTTTTGTGTTCTATGGTGTAGGTGACGAGTTCTATACAGGTGAGGTAGACGAGACCGCCGAGGATTAGGCTACAGTTGGAGGAGTACGGGGTGCGCCGGTGCAGGTTATTGTCGGGGCATCTCGGCTACTTTCTTCCTCGGGAAGCGTGGGAAGTGAAGGTTTTGTGATAGTTAGTTTTTGTGATGGTTTTCTAAGAATTTTGGTTTGAAATAACTTAGATAAAGTGGGGAATTTAGCATGTGTAATTGTAAATGGTTTTCATAGTTATTTTTAAAGTTTTTAGTTGGTGGTATTGTGTTTAATGGTTGTCGTATTTGGGAAGTTGAAAATATATATTTTCGTGTTTTGATTTTCAGGTTTCGGTTTAAAGAAATTTAGGCGTTACGCCGCCCGTTTTGGTTTTAAAATAATTAACATCGGGTTATGTTTGCTATTTTTTTTATTATCCGTTTGAAGTCAGTTTTCCACAAAATTTACGGGATTTGACGATTTATGTGTTGGAAAGGTATGGTAAAAATTTCGGGATTTTTGGAGGTGTCGGGCTTGTAGAAAATTGTAGAAAGGTTGGGAAAGTCAAGAAAAGTCAAAACGAGGTGTTTTGGGATGTTTTTGGTCGAAAATACCCGAGCCGGCCTGACCGATCGGGCATAGGTCACGATCGATCACGGCCGTGGTCAATTTTGGTGAAAATAGCCCGAGCGGGCCCGATCGTTCGGGGCGTTACAAAGATGGTATCAGAGCGTTAGTGGTCGAGTCGTTTAAAGGATTACCCGACAATACCGGCCGCCGTGCAACGTGCTTCACCGACTGTAAGTATTTCTTTAACTTTAGTTAATTCCTTTCTAAGATTAGATGTTCTAACCCTTTACAGGAAGAGAAAACAAAAATGCCGAGGAACCCAGGACGACTAGGACGACCCGGACGACCCCGGAATGAACCAAATGAACCTGAGCAACCCGAGGATCCGAATAAGCAACTCCGAGACCTGCTTAATGTGCAATCACAATTGTTGGGCATTTTTATGACTCAAGGCTTACCGGGAGGTTTGGCAGCAGGGTCCGGCTCTGGAGCGAGCTCAAGCGGAGAAAGGTTTCGAAGGTTAAAGCCTCCGGCATTTGAAGGACGTCTGACGGATTCGACAACTGCCGAGAGTTGGATATGTACGGTGGAGGAGATGTTTAATGTCGCTGAGGTGGAGGAACAAAATAAGGTTAAATGTGCTACCTTCCATTTGTCGAATAGTGCTCAGAGTTGGTGGGGAACAGTGAAGGCGACAACAGATATTCAGAGCATGACTTGGGAGGACTTTAAGGAACTGTTTTATGAGAAATATTACAACCGAACGGTTCAAGCCGAAAAGCGATCGGAGTTCATGGCTTTAAAGCAAACTGGATCTGTGGGAGATTATATTCAGCAGTTTGAATCTCTGTCCTGATTTGCCGGCAATATGATCAGCAGAGAGGAGGATAAGATCTTTCAGTTTGTACAAGGATTGAAGCCAGAAATTGAAATGCTAGTAAAGACATTCGGGATTGATGGCATACCGTTTAACCGCGTGGTGGCTAAAGCTCTAGAAGTGGAGGTATCGGCTGGTAAGATTCTTAAATCTACTGAAGCACAAAAACGGATGTTCAAGGATATTACCGCACAGTTTAGCAGAGGCAGATCCTCTTCTAAGTTTCAAGGTACGAAACGACCGGGAGGAAATATGAAAGATCAAAGGGGTGGCAAGAAGCCTCAGCATCAATCACAAAAGAAGAAATTGTTTCCGCAGTGTCCCAAGTGCCTGAAATCTCACCCGGGAGAGTGTGGACAGTATAAAGGCAAATGTTACAATTGCTTTGAGTCTGGTCACATGTTTCGAGACTGCCCGAAGCCGAAAGTTCTTCGATGTTTTAATTGTAACAAACCTGGTCACATGGCAAAGGATTGCCCTACAGCGAAGAAAGAACCAGTCAAGGCAATGCCCAGAATCTTCGCAATGATAGAGCCTGAGGGAGAAGATCGAGCAGCCGTCATTTCAGGTACTGTATTTGTTAATTCAGTGCCTGCATTTACTTTGATAGATTCAGGGGCGTCCCATTCCTTCGTAGCGGTAGCATTTGTGGCGAAAGTACAGTTAGAGGTAGAGCCGACTGAAAGTGCGTATACTGTGCAATTACCATTCGGCGAGTATATGCATTCTGCGCAGGTAGTCCCTAACAGTTTGGTGACGATCGGAAAGAAGACTTTACCTGCTGATTTAATCGTTATGTGGATAACCGGGTATGATGTGATACTCGGTATGGACTGGCTGTTTCGACACCATGCGACGATTGATTGCAGAGCAGGGACTATAAATTTCCAACCTCCGAGCGGTGAAAATTTTTCTTTTCAAGCTTTGAAGAATATAAAGAGGCTCTCGGTTATGGCACCCATGGATGCTCGTAAATCTATTATTGGTGAGTTTACGTGTTTTCTTGCCACTATTGTAGATTCTCAGTCTTTGGTAGAAGTTAAGCTTCAGGAGATAGATATTGTTCGTGATTTTCCTGAAGTGTTTTTAGACGATTTGCCTGGTCTACCTCCGGACCGGGAAATCGAGTTCGTAATTGACACCTATCCTGGAGCAGAGCCGGTGTCAAAGAATCCTTACAGGTTGGCTCCTCCTGAGTTGAAAGAACTGAAAAAGCAATTTGAGGAATTGGTCGATAAGGGCTTCATACGCCCTAGTTTTTTGCCGTGGGGAGCGCCCGTGCTATTTGTTAAAAAGAAGGACGGGTCACTTCGAATGTGCATCGATTACTGGAGTTGAATAAGCTAACGGTGAAAAACAAATATCCATTGCCAAGGATAGATGATTTGTTTGATAAGCTGCAAGGGGCCCGGATATTTTCTAAAATTGATTTGAGATCGGGATACTACCAGTTGAAAGTCAGATCGCAGGATATCCCGAAAACGGCTTTCAGGACTTGGTATGGACACTATGAGTTTCTGGTTATGTCGTTTGGTTTGACGAATGCTCCAGCCACCTTTATGGACCTGATGAATCAAGTGTTCAGAGAGTATCTCGATAAATTTGTTGTATTTATCGATGACATTTTAGTTTATTCCCGTGATGAAGAGGAGCATAAGGAGCATTTGAGAATAGTATTGGCAATTCTGAAGCGGCAACAACTATATGCTAAGTTATCGAAGTGCGACTTTTGGTTGAGTAAGGTACATTTTCTTGGCCATGTTATAAGTAGTGGTGGAATATCAGTGGATCCAGCTAAGATTCAGTCGATTAATGAATGGCCTCAACCGAAGAATGTCAGCGAGATTTGGAGTTTTCTGGGATTAGCGGGCTATTACAGAAGATTTATTGAAGGGTTTTCAAAAATAGCAGCACCTATGACTCGGCTGACACGAAAAGATGTGAAGTACGAATGGTCTGAAGAGTGTGAGCTAAGCTTTCAGACGTTGAAGCAGAAATTAACAACAACTCCAGTTTTGACGTTGCCTGTAGCCGAGGAGAAGTTTTGTATTTATTGCGATGCCTCTCGGATTGGTCTGGGTTGTGTGCTTATGCAAAACGATAAGGTGATAGCATATGCTTCTAGGCAGTTAAAATCTTATGAGAAGAATTATCCGACCCACGACCTGGAGTTAGCTGCTGTGGTGTTTGCTTTGAAAATCTGGCGGCATTATTTGTATGGTCAGCAATGTGAGGTATATTCAGATCACAAAAGTCTGAAGTATATCTTCACGCAGAAGAAGTTGAATATGAGACAGCGGCGGTGGTTAGAGTTCGTGAAAGATTATGATCTGGAGATTAAATACCACCCTGGTAAGGCCAATGTAGTTGCAGACGCCTTAAGCCACGTATCGACTTCAGTTTCAGCTTTGGAGGCTGGTATGTCTGAGACATTACGATCTGAGGTTTAGAGATTTGATTTGGAGCTGGTTTCAGATGTGACAGCTGTTTTATCAGCTTTGTCTCTGAAGCCTACGATTTTGGAGAAAATTAGAGAAGCTCAGCAAGCAGATTCAGAGTGTAATAAATTTAAGCTGAGTATGGTGTCTGACGATAGGACCGAGTTCAGCTACTCGGATGATGGTATTTTGAATTTCCGTAATTGGTGGTATGTTTCGAGCAGCGAACAGCTTCGGAGGGAGATTTTGGCTGAAGCTCATTCTTCGAGGTTTTCTGTTCATCCTGGTAGTACAAAGATGTACAGAGACCTTAAGCAGCATTACTGGTGGCCCGACATGAAGAAGTTAGTGGCTGAATTCGTGGAAACATGTTTGATCTGTTAGCAGGTGAAAGCAGAGCATCAGAGACCTGCTGGAAAATTGCAGCCATTGTCGGTTCCTGAGTGGAAGTGGGATCATATTTCAATGGACTTCATTGTTGGATTGCCTAGGACGACGAAGGGATTTGATGGCATATGGGTGATCGTTGATCGTTTAACAAAGTCAGCTCATTTTCTACCGGTGAAGATGACGTACAGTATGAATCAGTTTGCTAAACTTTATATTCAGGAGATTTTGAGGTTACATGGGGTTCCGACTTCGATTGTATCAGATAGGGACCCGAGATTCACTTCAAAATTTTGGAAGAGTCTACATAAGGCGATGGGGACTCGGTTGAATTTTAGCACTGCTTTTCATCCTCAGACGGATGGACAATCTGAGCGTACTAGTCAGATTCTTGAGGATATGCTCCGAGCGTGTGTGTTGGAGTTCCAGGGTTCCTGGAGTAGGTATCTGCCCTTGGTAGAGTTCTCGTATAACAATAGTTATCAGGATACAATTGGAATGGCTCCATACGAGGCTCTCTACGGGAGGAAGTGTAGATCACCTCTTTATTGGGACAAAGTCGGAGAATATAATCTGATTGGCCCAGAGATTGTTCAGCAAACTACAGATAAGATCCAATTCATTCGACAACGTATATTGACAGCTCAGAGTCGCCAAAAGAGTTATGCAGACGGTAGGAGACGGGAGCTGGAGTTTGTGGTAGGCGATGAAGTGTTTTTGAAGATATCGCCGTTTAAGGGAGTGATGAGGTTCGGGAAGCGTGGTAAGCTTAATCCAAGATATGTGGGACCGTTCCCGATTGTGAAGCGAGTAGGAAAAACGGCGTATCAATTGGAGTTACCTACTGCTATGGAGGGTGTGCATGACGTTTTCCACGTATCGATGCTACGGATGTAACACCCGGTTTATTAGAATTAAAATAATCTATTAATCTTCTAAGTGTGAATTTTATAGAATGAAATTAGGGGTAAAATCAATTAGGTTAATGAGTAACTAAGTGAGGGCATAAGGGTAATTGTCAATTTTGCAAATGGATAACGTATTTAAGGAAAGAGTAAATGAGGTATAGCCGTCATACTCATTTCACTCTCGGTTTTCAGCTCAACCCAACAGAGCTCTCTAGGCGATTTCCTCACCGATTCCTCCAACCCAGGTGAGTTTTGATTCGATTAATTGCTGATTTTAGTACCTAGGTAGCTTAAGGATCCCAACGTATGCATTTTGTTAATGTTACGAGTGAGAGATTCTGCTTGAGGATTAGAGCAGAATCGGGAATGTTAGATAAATAGAAATGCCCAACCCACTCCTTAGATTTCTGAATAGCTTAGATTGAGGTTTAACGTTCTGTTTATGAATATAGGTGAACAAACCCCCGAAGTAGTTCTTAACCGAGCATTTGCAAGGAATCCAGGTAAGTAAAGTATTGCTTGTGCCTTCGGGCCTACATCACAAAACAGTAGGTTTATGTATGCTTGAATATTTCTATTGTCCATGCATCATGTTTTTGTTAAAAGTTACGAAAATGAATTTCATGTAAGGAATGGTAAGGTATGAACTGTATGCGACAGACAAACTATTAAGGGAACTAATCCACCCCTTAACTTATGAAGGGATTTAGACATTGGGAGAATTGATCCCACTCCCAAGGGAACCATGGGATCAGATCAGCTGTTAAGGGAATTCATCCGCCCCTTAATTGAGTATGAGGATGTAGACATTGGGAGAATTGATCCCACTCCCAAGGGAACCATGGGATCAGATCAGCTGTTAAGGGAATTCATCCGCCCCTTAATTGAGTATGAGGATGTAGACATTGGGAGAATTGATCCCACTCCCAAGGGAACCATGGGATCTGATCATGATATGAACGAATATGTATGCCACTGAGAGGAGAAAATAGAAACTGCATATTTAGGAGTTTAAGCTCAGCATTTATTTCATTCATATACTGCTTTACTTACTTAGCATTAGGCTAATAGATAAGTTTTGTGATGTAGGTGAAGAAGTGTTAGCAGGTGTGTCTCCTGATCATGTTGAGGAATAGTGGACGTTGGAGGAGTGCATTCAGGCCTCGACATGGTAACTGATGGGGCGGTTTAGCATGTTGTCTACAGATGTAGAGGTTTAGTGGATAATGATTTAAATTGAGTATATGGAGTTTTTAGTAAAGGAGATTACAGCTGCTTGACTTCGTTTTCGAGAATTTCTGATTTTCATGTTCTTACTGATTTTGATCAATACAATGACTTGGAGTGTTATGAATGGATTTTTGGTAAAATGTTTTAAGTCTGTTAGATAGTCGAATCTTTCTCGGGTTATAGACAGGTTGTTTAGTCCATTGGTGGGAATTGAATAATTTTGTATCAGTGGATATGTGTAGAGGTTTATTGCATTCTGTTGAAAGGAATTGTGTTGATGTCTATCGGAAGAGGGAAGTCTACCGGTAGATGTCTCATGTTTGTCTTCCGGCTGACGTCATCGGAAGAGTAAAGCCTTTGTCTTCCGGCTGACGTCATCGGCAGAAGAAGTGTAATGGAAGTCGGGTGAGTATGTCTTCCGGCTGACGTCATCGGAAGGGTAAAGTATTTGTCTTCCGGCTGACGTCATCGGCAGAAGAAGTGTAATGGAAGTCGGGTGAGTATGTCTTCCGGCTGACGTCATCGGAAGAGGAAAGCATTTGTCTTCCGGCTGACGTCATCGGCAGAAGAAGTGTAATGGAAGTCGGGTGAGTATGTCTTCCGGCTGACGTCATCGGAAGAGGAAAGTAATTGTCTTCCGGCTGACGTCATCGGAAGAGGAAATAGGTATTTTGTCGTTTACTGACCGGAAAACGAAATAGGTGATTTGTCGTTTTGTCACTGATGAAGTCTTCGGTTTTCTATTTCTGCTTCTTTCGTTGACCTTGTCGTCGGCAGATGACTTCAACACTTCCGTTAATCACCCCAACAGTATATTCTACAGTTCGTCTAACTTCATAGTTGTTTAAATGATTTTCCGCTGCAAAGTTTTCAAATGTTTTGAATGTATAGAAAATGTCAAATTTTGACTGTCGAATGAAGTTTTAAAATTTATCCAAAAATTTCTTAGTCATGGTCAAGTAATGAGTAGCGACCCGAGTTCAGATAATTCGGGGCGTTACAACGGAAATGTCTAAGAGATCCATCGCATGTCGTGGTGCAGGAGGAGATCGAAGTGCAGCCTACATTGTCCTACGAGGAGAAACCAGTGGAAATATTGGAATATGCAGTGAAGAAATTGCGCAACAAAGACATTCCACTGGTGAAGGTGCTGTGGCGCAACCACAACATTGAGGAGGCGACGTGGGAGCGTCAACAAGACATGATGGAACGCTATCCTGAACTTTTTAGGTACGCAAATTTTGAGGACAAAATTTTTATAAGGAGGGTAGATTGTAACACCCGAGAATTTCCGATATCATGTGTAGCCTTAGGTTAGAAGTGTTAGGAGAGTTCAATTTCTCAAGTTTAGTGGAGTACATTGAGGAGTAATAGAAGAGGAAAGATAGGTGGACATGTTGACAATTCAAACCAAAGGGTTGAAAAGTCAAATGGTTATATCAACCAATGGGAAGTAAGCAATTAATGATAGAAAATGGGGGAATTAAAAAGCTATCACGTTGGATGAAATGAGAAGGAGAAGAGTGAGGTTGATTTGTAAATTTAAAAAGCTTGGTGGAGGAAAAGAAAAAGTGGAAAGAAAGATTAGGTTTAAAGTTATGTTTTTCATTTTCTTCCTCACTCTTCATCGACTCTCTCTCCTTCTCCTCCATAGCCGACCTCCTTCCTTCCGTTTCTTCAATTCTCTCAAGGCATTTTAAGGTAAAACTTTATGGGTTTTGGTTTTTGTAACTTTGGATGAATATTAGGAGTGTTTTTAGGGTGTTTTGTGGGGGATTGCATAGGGTTTGGAAACCCTAGAATATGAAGTTCGAAAATTGGGTTTAAATGTTAGATTTCTTCCCTATTTTGATGATTTGGTTGTTGAATGACTTGGTTTAGGTAGATTTTAGGGTTAGATTGAAGATTGGTGAAGTGTTCCACAAAAATGGTTGAAGAACACTTATATACCCGATTCTGTTTGCTGGATTTCGAGTTGGCCAATTACTTAGTTTGGTTACTTTGAGTGATTCAATGGATAGTAGACGTGTAGAGGTTTCCGAGTTAGGGTGGCACGTCAAAATCCGTTGAAAAACGAGAAAGTTATGGCCGTTTAAAGTTGGACGTCGGTAAATTTCATAAAAATCGGGTTTGGTGTGTTGGAAATGATTTGTGTCATAATCTAGTTAGTTTAGGTTAAGAATTTCTTTAGTTTAGTTAGTTGATTTCCATAGAATCTTTTAGTTTATTATTAAGTAAGTTTTTGTTATTTTAGGTGATCGAACGTGTGATTTGATCGGACGAAGTGAACGGGAACGTATCGAGCAACCAGGTAAGTAGTGAATGAGTGTTTGTTGCCTTCGGGCCTACACCATAGAACAGTAGGGATTGTTTATTTGTTTGTTATGTTTTGCTTTTGTTATGCATCGGGTGTCATGCATCATTGTTTTCTAAACTACGAAATCACGCGTTCTGCATGTTTGAGTGGTGAGGATGATGTGGATGAAAGATAAGAAGTGATATGCAACTTGGTCTCGAGTAAAATAGCTTCGTTGGGCAAGTGGCTCGTTGAGCACCCCACGAGGGATTTTATTCGAGATGCCCTACTAATGTACGTAATGTGTCGTGAGTATGAATACCTCGACCTGTTCGTGCTTGAAGTGCACAATGAGGATTCTACGATCGATTGGGGGAGATTCGTGTTGGCCGTCCTGGACTGTGTTGGGACGTGTGCCTTCGGTCTAGCTCCGTGGATCAAGGCGTGGCCGTCCTAGACTGTGTGGGGGCGTGTGCCTACTTGATTCACCTGAAAGTGAAAGATAAATACAACCGTAACGAAAAGAAAACAACAGAGTGTGTAGAAACTGCATGTTAGGGTTGAGTCGAGCATTTAGTATGTTATTGTGCATTTCCCTACTTGCTAAGCATTAGGCTTACGTTTTGTGTTCTATGGTGTAGGTGACGAGTTCTATACAGGTGAGGTAGACGAGACCGCCGAGGATTAGGCTGCAGTTGGAGGAGTACGGGGTGCGCCGGTGCATATTATTGTCGTGGCGTCTCGGCTACTTTTTTTCCTCGGGAAGCGTGGGAAGTGAAGGTTTTGTGATAGTTAGTTTTTGTGATGGTATTCTAAGAATTTTGGTTTGAAATAACTTAGATAAAGTGGGGGATTTAGCACGTGTAATTGTAAATGGTTTTTGTAGTTATTTTTAAAGTTTTTAGTTGGTGGTATTGTGTTTAATGGTTGTCGTATTTGGGAAGTTGAAAATATATATTTTCGTGTTTTGATTTTCAAGTTTCGGTTTAAAGAAATTTAGGCGTTACGCCGCCCATTTTGGTTTTAAAATAATTAACGTCGGGTTATGTTTGCTATTTTTTTTATTATCCGTTTGAAGTCAGTTTTCCACAAAATTTACGGGATTTGACGATTTATGTGTTGGGAGTGTATGATAAAAATTTTGGGATTTTTGGAGGTGTCGGGCTTGTAGAAAAGTGTAGAAAGGTTGGGAAAGTCAAGAAAAGTCAAAACGGGGTGTTTTGTGACGTTTTTGGTCGAAAATACCCGAGCCGGCCCGACCGATCGGGCATGGGTCACGATCGATCGCGGCCGGGGTAAATTTTGGTGAAAATAGCCCGAGCGGGCCCGATCGATCGGGCCCAAAACGCGACCGATCGCAGTTGGGCATGCGCGGGCCGCGCCCAGCGCGCGCTGGCGCGCTGCCTGGGCGCGCGCGTTTAGCGCCCATTTGGGCTGATTTTTTTGTAAATTTTAAATTTCTCCCTTTTTCTACAATGTTTTGACTCGACATTTTCCGACGTATTTTAAACGTATTTTGGGCCCGTTTTCCAACAAAAATCGAGGGTTCGAAAAACTCGAGAACCGAGTCGCAAATTTTACGAAAATCATTTTAAATATAGTTTTAAACGCTGGATTGATTTGGAATGTGACGGACCGAGCCGGGGCGGGTTCGAGGCGTTACACATACAGAAGAAAAAGATGTTTTTGGGTCTGAGAGAATGTTTAAATTAGTATGTTTTAATTGTTGAAGATATTTCCTATTTCTATTTAAACTTTGGATAATCTATTTCTAAATGAAGTTTTTATGAAATGTGTTAATACTGTATTTATTTCAATTTTCGACAAGGTTATTTAATATTTTAAAATTTTGATTAAGATTCTGTGCATTTGTTGTTTCAGTTATTATTTAAAGAGAATTTCAAAATATTATGAAGTTAGGGTTTTAATGCTCAAATTTAATTTGATAAAACGATTTGAGAAATTTTTTTGAGATTTTCAAATTAGGGTTTCAAATTGGGGCGTTTCAAAATGGTATTAGAGCACCAAGGTTTTAAAAATGGTTCTGTAAACTTATTTGTATGTCCACGTGCACCTGGAAGATTGTCGACTAGCAAGTAAGTCTGTATTAAAATTTATATTTTGATAAAAGTATGTTAGACAATTTTGTAGTACATTTCAAAGTAGTGTATAAAGATAGATTTTGTAACACCCGAAAAATTTTGATATCGTGCATAGCCCTAGGTTAAGTTACGTATGAGAGTTTATTGTTAAGTGTTAAGGCTTTAAGTTTGAAACAAAGAGAAGAAAAGAAGTTGAAAAGTCAAAAAGTGAATGGTTGAAAATTCAAAAGAAATTGTAACCAATAGAAAGTTAGGAAATAAATGAAATAAAAAAAATTAAAAGAAAAGTGAAGGGGGATGGCATTCACGTTGGAATCCATGAGAGGAAAGGTGAAGGGTTTTATTTCAATTTTAAAGAACTTGGTGGAGGAAACTTAAAAGAGGAAGAAAATTTTAGGTTAAATGTGGAATGTTCTTCTTTCTCCCTCATCTTTTCACGGTTTCTTCCCCTTCCTCCATAGTCGATCCATCCTCTCCTTTGTCTTCAATATTTCAAGGTGTTTCAAGGTAAAAATTTAATGGGTTTTTGGTTTGTTGCAAGTAGGTGTTGCTTTTTAGTGTTTTTATGAGGTTTTGGAAGAGATTGGTTAGGGTTTGGGAAACCCTAACCATGGGGTCCGAAATTTTGGGTTCAAAGGGTAGTTTTCTTTCCAAAGTTCATGTTTTAGTTGTTGGATGGATTGGTTTAGGTATTTTTAAGAAGAGATTTAAGAATGGAGGAGGGTTATGGAAAAACCAGTTTTTGAAACCATTTAGTGCCGGTTCTGTTTTGAGTATTTCGAATTGGCCATTGAGTTTGGTTGGTTAATTTGATGATTTCAATGGATAGTAGACATGTAGAGGTTTACAGATTGGGGTGGCACATCGAAATCCGTTGAAAAATGAGAAAGTTATGGCCGTTTGAAGTTGGATGCTAGAAATTGTGCATAAAATCGGGTTTTAGGGCTTTAAGGGTGAATTTGTTTTAAGTGTTGATTAGTTTAGTTAGAAAACCTTTAGAGTTTCTTAGTGGCTTATTAAGTTGAATTTTTTGTATTTTAGGTCCTCGATTTAGTGAAGTGATTTGACGAAGTAAGCGATTGAAGGCTGAGCAGTCAGGTAAGTGGTGGAGTGTTTGTGTTTTGCCTTCGGGCCTACACCATGGAACGGTAGGGAATTGTTTGCTTGGTTGTTTTGTTTTGTTTCGTGTTGAGTATTGTGTGTGACATGCATCATGGTTTTCAAACTACGAAATACATTTTTTGAACATCGTTTGCAAACTTTGAAAATGAAATGTGAGATAAGAAAATGGATATGCAACTTGGTCTCGAGTAGAATAGCCTCGTCGGGCAAGTGGCTCGTTGTAGCACCCCGAGAGGGATCCTACGAGAGATTCTATGCTAAATTAAGTAATGTGTTGTGCGTATTAATACCTCAACCTGCTCGTGCTAAAAAGCACACTGGGGATTCTGAATGTCTCGACCTGTTCGTACTGGAAAGCACACTGGGGATTCTTAGTACCTCGACCTGCTCGTGCCGGAAGGCACACTGAGGATTCTACGATCGACGCAGGAGGAGATTCAGTATGGCCATCCCGGATTGTTTAGGATGTGTGCCTCCGATCTTGCTCCGTGGGTCAAGGCGTGACCGTCCTGGATTGTGTTGGGGCGTGTGCCTACTTGATTCACACGCAAGTGAAAGATAAATGCAACCAGAATGAAATGAATACAACAGAGTGTGTAGAAACTGCATGTTAGGGTTGAGTCGAGCATCCGTTTATGTACTGTGCATTATTTCCCTACTTGCTAAGCATAGGCTTACTTTGTGTGTTCTATGATGTAGGTGACGAGTTTTACACAGGTGAGGTAGAGGAGACAGCCCAGGACTAGGCAGCAGTCGGAGGAGTACGGGGTACGTCGGTGCAGGCTATTGCGAGGCGTCTTGGCCATTGTCTTCCTCGGGTAGTTTGTGGGAGTTTGATGTAGGTAGTTTTGTAAGTATTTTTGGATTATTGTAATCAGTGTTTTGAGGACTGGTTTGTGTATAAATACTAGTCGTCTGAAACTATATGTTTTCCGATTTTGGTTTCAGGTTTTTGTTTATAGAATTTTAGGCGTTATGCTGCTCGTTTTGGTTTTAAAATAAACTAGGGGTTTAGTTTCTCTATTTTTCTTTATTACCGTTTTAAGTCGGTTTTTCAAGATTTTTACGGGACACGGAGTTAAGGGTGTCGAAAATGTGTGGTTAAATTTTTAAGTGATTTGGAGGTGTTTGACTTGACGAAAAATGAAGAAAATTGAGGAAAGTTGGAAAAAAGTCAAAAATGGGCGTTTTTGGCCGAAAAATCCGAGGAGGCTCGATCGATCGGGCGCTGGGCGCGATCGATCGGGCTCTGGGCGCGCAGGCACGCGCGCGGCGCCCAGCACCTATTTCGAATTTTTTTTAAAAAAAAAATTTCATATTTTTACTATGTTTTGACCCGACCTTTTCTGACATATTTTAAACGTATTTTGGGCACGTTTTCCAACAAAAATTGAGGGTTCGAAAAACCCAAAAACCAAGTCGAATAATTTACGAAAATTATTTTAAAAGTCGTTTTAAATGCGCTTAGAGTTAGCAAAGTAGCGCACCGAGCCGGGGCGGGTTCGGAGGCATTATAGATTTTCTTAAATTAAAGTCCTAGTAATGTAGACTATGGCCAATCGTAGAGGAAATGGAAATGGAAATGGTAAGGATGCTATACTCGATCGGATTATGGAGATGATGGAACAGCTGGGTCAAGCAGCTAATGCAACAGCCCAAGCAGCTACTGCAGCGACCCAAGCAATTAATGCGTAAGCTCAGATTCCTAATAGACCTAGAAATGCTGACATTGACTTCGACAGATTTTGAAGATTGGATCCTCCAATTTTTACTGAAAATTTAGCGGATATGGCAGCCGCTTATAATTGGATAAGGACTATCACGGATATTTTTTAGCATGACAAGATCTCCGAAGAAGAGAAAGTAGATTGCGCGTCTTCTATCTTCCGGATGGAAGCAAGTTACTGCTGGGATTCGGTGAAGGTGATGCATTCAGATACCACCATGACCTGGGAAAAATTTTAAGAGTTATTTAACAAGAAGTACTTTATGGACTCCATGATGGATGCGAAGGCAGAAGAATTCATGGCTCTCAAATAGACAGGAAGTGTGATGGAGTATTTGCACAAGTTTGAGCAACTATCTCTGTAGCGACCCTTACCTGTACCCTAATTTTTACCGTACAATTTTTTTTTCATTTTTCATTTTTTTTTTTTTTATACGTACAAACTTTAAATCTGGCCTTTGTGCGGAAATAAAACTTTTTAAAATCGAATCGGAATTGAAATCAATTCAAATCTATGTTTACAACTATTTAAATAATTTAAAACAATTAAATTAAAACTTAAACAATTAATTAAAACAATTATTAAACAATTAAATTAAATCTATTATTATTTTATATTATATTATATATATATATTTGTTTAATAAAGAGGCAATCGCCCCTTTTGCTGGGCGATTATTCGCCCCCTTTGGGGGCAAATAATTGCATGTGGCGATTGCTCGCCACAGTTGTGGCGAGCAATCGCCACTCCCTCTGGATTTCTCCAGAGGGAGGCGATTCATTCGCCACGCCTGGCGACTCTTCGCCAGGCGTTCTGCCTCCCTCCCTCATTCTCACTCTTTTTCTCTTTTCTCAATCCATTCACGCCCTGCACACACCCTTACACAAAACTCACACAACACAAACGAAACCCAAAATCTTCAACTCCCTCATTCCTTCATCATATTACATTTCATACCTTTCCCATAAACACACATTTCTACACAACGACACTACCGCTCATTTACCGACCCAAAACACAATTAAAACGAAATCAATTCCATAAAAACGAACCGCGTGGTTCCGTTTAAAAGTTCAACAATTCCCCGCTGTTTGAAAACATTAAACATTTCAAAATACCTTCAAAACATATTTTATCGACTATCCAGATTTCCAAACATCCTAAAATGTTTATCTATACAATTTTTCTATATTCTATCCATCAATTCCCAAAACATTTACCTAAGTCCCCACGGGTCAAAATAACGCTCCGACTGCCAGCGCACTCCCACGGGCCATTCTCCCTCAACGTGCTCATACTTCAGGCGGAGGGACGTCTTCCTCACCTGTCTCGAAATCACCTACACCATAAAGACGCCTATGAGATAAAAATCTCAGTAAGCCCTACGTAAATGCTAATGCATGATCATGTATGCAATGAAAGCCGTCCATGTCATTTCTTTTCAGTGCGTGTCAGTCTAGGTTAACGGGCCCTAAATGCATTCAGATGGATAGGGCACATCAAGCGGGTAGACAGCCCACACCATCTGAAAGGAGGAAGACCCGCTCACCACGGAACGCCAAGTCTGAACCTCACCCGAATAACCTCCATGCGTTGTTTATCATGATACTTTACTTGCCACATGCATGCAATTCTTTCTCTTGAAATCAATGCGTAAATTCATTTTTCATGACATTTTGAAGACTATGATGCATGAACAGTTCAAAGTAAATGTAAAGTAAACAATCAACATGTATACCATCAAGACAATAAATAAACATCATATAAAAACAACTAACCCTAACTACCTAAACCCAAAGCAGTTTAAACAATCAATCCTCAAAGTTCCTCGAGACGACTTGACATATGGTGTAGACCGATTGGCCAAATTAAGTCACGAGAACTTACCTCGCGTCCGTTGTACACCGAGCTTCGTCCAAATTCGTTTGTTCACCTATAACATTTCACAACATACGTATTAAATCGAGTCTAAAACCGTCAAACTCCAAAATTGCTAACTCCTAACTATAGAAAATTCTCCTAAACTCTATTTTAGTTCGTTGAGGCATTTCGTCGAGCAATTCGCGCTCGACATTTCAAGTACTCCATTAATGGAGGTTTTTCAACTCCAATTTATCCGAATCTCCCACACGTCTCAACAAACAGACGAACTAAGCTTAAATAATAACCATTACGTTTATTAGAGGCATAAATAAGTTTAACCTATCAATTTCAAACGTCGATTCACGTTTTCAACGAAAACCCTAAACGAACCCTAATAGTTTTAAACCCTAAAAACCGTTATCTAACGTTCCAAATCTTAGAGCCTTACCTAGAGAGCGATGACGGAAGAGAAACGTGAAGACTCGCCGAAGTTTGGAGGGACGTCGGTCGGCGTTCGAAGACAATCGCCGTTGGAGAAGGAAAAGTCGCGTGGAGGGAGGGGGGAGAAATGGATTTGCGTTGAAGTGTTGGAGAAGAAACTATTTTGCCTAATTTTTATAACTTGGCTTGGCAAATTGACTAAATTGCCCTTCCATCAAACTTCTATTTATTCCTCCACTTGTCTCATTATCTAACTAACGATCTGATTTCCGAAAATTCTCATATTTCACCACAAATTCAAATTTATTAATACGGCTTCGTTAAAACTTTCCGTTCACAAAATGGGCTCAAACTGACGTATTCACAAAATGGATGATAGGCATAGAGAGAAATTTCAGAATATTTGAAACGTTAAAATTTACAGTAATAAAAGAAACTAAGTTAAAAAAATAAGTTTTTACATAAACATAAGAGCCATGACTTCGAAAAATAATCAAAAGAGGAGAAATCACAAATCAAACCATACCTCAAATTTATTTTATGTCAGTCTGTCAAGTAAATACAATCCAAGACCTGACACAACAAAGCTTAATATTTCGCAAAAGGAAATATCAACCAAGGTAATTGCGAAGATGGCATTCTTCAATGGGAATTATATTACTAAGAAATGTTTGCCTAGAAAAATATAAACATCACAGTGCATTCAGAACTAAGATTAAGAAATGACAAGGGTAAACACCACAACATTAAATAACTAAGATTAAGAACCAGCGAGGGACTAAAAACTAGATTAAGAACAGACAAGTGTCAAACTAAATTAATGATTCAAACAATTCGGTCAAATCAATTCCTAGGTATCAAAGCTTAAACAAACCCCGCAGTAATCCCATCAGATATACCTCTTTCATTTCTAGCTCTACTAGTCAAGTGGTGAAATCAGTTGTGTTCTAAAAAGAAGGCACTTAAGCGGCATAAACATTAGACGCAGCTCACTTTGCTTTCTAGACAGATTTTTCAGCGATGCAAGTTGCTGCTCCAGGCAATAATGTCAAGAATGAAGAATGATAGATGGAGTTCTGATGCAATACAGGTCCGTGAAGACTTAACCCGCCACCCTCCCCTCCTCATTCTCCTCCCTTACACCCTTTTCTCTATCTCTCAAAGCCCTATGACTACCTCCCCCATTTTAACACCCTCAAATTCTGCCAGTCTTAGATACAATTCATTATAAAGAAATGGATATTTAGTATAAACATAAGGATGAACAAGTGAGCACCTTTATCCTAACTAATGGCTGAGTCGGCAGTTAGCAGGTTGGGGTTTATCACAAACCAGGCCGCACTAGCTAAACAAACTAAAAATAAAATATCGAATACATTCAAGTATGTTATTTAGCCAAAAACTCAAATATAATAAACTATTAAAAAAACAATTGTTAAATTCTTGAATCTTTTTATGGTAGTTTCAATTGTAAAGACTTTAACAATATTACATTCTAATTAAGTTTGGAAAAAATAAACAAGATCCATAAAAAAATTTGTGTGAAGAATCCAAATTTGTTGAAGTTAAAAAAATAATATAAGACCAACTGGTTAATTTTAAGTTTGCGGGATCGTTTGATTAGTTAGATTCTTATATTATGTAAACTGAGATTAAACCATAGTGTTCAGTTTTTTTTTTTTTTTTGAAACCAAACTGAACTGATCTAATTGACCAAATCGCTCGATACAACTAGTTGGATTAGTATTGACTGTTGGGTTAGTTTGTGGGTAGTATAACTATTTGAACTATGTTGGTATGCTATGTCTTTGGGGTTGTTTAGTATGAAAAAAAGAGATGAATAATAAAAATAATAAGCATGAATTGATGAAGTGAAGTGTTTTAGCTTTTGGAGGATTCTTACTACATGTTCTTGAGCAGGTTGTACTACCAATACATTCCAGAGGGAAAGGAATACCCAGATCTTTGTAGAATGTTAGAAACAAAGGATAGCGGTTGGCTAAAGAGTCTTCTCCAGTTTGCAAAAGGAAATTCTAGAAGGGAGCAAATTTTGCTTGACTGGAATGAAATTGCTAAACAGTATGGCAAGTTTTTAATTCACTACTTCATAAGAACAGTGGATGCTTTGACTATTTGAAATTTGTTTTAAGTTCATTCACGGATGTTTACATTTATTCTACCATAGATATATGAACACTTTTGCTGGTTTTCATTGTTGGTCTGTCCATTTCTCAATTTGCTAAATGAGTTTAAAAAGTCTAACTTTCCTTATGCTTGTTTCGACACAATGTTAAAGGTGATTAATCTTTACTTTTCATCACTTTAGTATGCATATTTCTCTCTCATTTGGCTATTATAGGTTATGTTCACGTTGGTATATGTCGAGTTTCACCAGATTACCACTTTTTAACCTATAGCGTTGATATAACTGGCAGTCAACAACTTGAATAATGTTGTAATTATATTATGTTTCTTTTATCTTTTTCTTTCTCTCTTAAGTCAGACAACGAAAACAGAAATCACACAATCAACACAGAGAGTTTTACCGTGGTTCACCGATAAATCCGGCTACATCCACGTTGAGCTCCACAGGAGGAACTCGTGCACTATATATGATGATTGTACAAAGAAAGAGCCACAGACGAAACAACAAAGATGAGAAAATCACGAAATCTAACCGGTTGCTCGAACTAAACCTGTTCGAGCCCTAGAGAACTCCCTGCCTCTAGCAATCAAGAAGATCGCCCACCGGATCCAAGGCTCGCCTCCTCCTCCGTCGTCGTCGTCTGCGGAACCGAGAGCAAGAAACCCGATCTCCTCTCGCTCGCCCTAGCTCTCTCTCCCTGTTTTCTCTTCTTCTTTTCGTTTCTGTAAAAGACCCCTCTGTTACAGCTCTATCTTTTTTTTTCTTAACTCTTATTCTATTACATAAAAGATTAATAAACTAATGGAAATTAAAAATAAATGGATGAGCTTGGGCTTCACAATTGGGCTTGGGCAAGGATGGGCTTCACACAACAATCTCCACCTTGAAGGCCAATCTAAACCACTAACCCACCTAACCATCAACACATAATGCACGAACTCCTACAACTGCTTCGCAGCTCGAACCAATGAAGGTCAGTTTACAAATAACAAATTCAAGCAATGCTTGAACTTGGTATTTGAAACAATCTTTGTGCCCATGTCTGCAGGATTGTCCTCTGTAGGTACCTTCAACAAATTCACAACATTAGTAGAAATCAAATCTCTAATAAAATGATATCTAACATTAATATGTTTAGTTCTTTCATGATATACAGGATTTCTACTAAGATGTATTGCACTTTGATTATCACAATAAATAACAGAAATAGAGTTTAGCAACTTAGCTTCCTTTAGTAGACCTTGCAACCACACAGCTTCCTTCATAGCATCAGCAATTGCTATATACTCTGCCTCCGTGGTGGACAACGCTACCATGGGTTGTAATTGTGACTTCCACACAATACAATTCCTTCCCAACGTGAAACAGTAAGCGGTAGTTGAGTTCCCCTCATCCCTGTTACCTGCAAAATCAGCATCTACAAATCCCACAAGATCAAATGCAGCATTTCTATTACCATAGCACAGACCAACATCTATTGTACTATTTATGTATGCTACAACCCATTTTAAGGCAACCCAATGATCATACCCAGGATTTGACATAAACCTACTCAACAAAGATATAGCAAATGACAAATCTGGCCTAGTACTGATCATAGCATACATGACTGACCCTATCACATTAGAGTAAGGAATATTCTCCATCTTAATGATGTCAGACTTAGACTTAGGACACTGACTCTTATTTAGGTTGAAATGACCAGCCAAAGGCATCTGAACATGTTTTCCATTAGTATTACCATACCTTTGGACCAGCTTTTCCAAATAAGGTTTTTGATGAACTTTCAGAAACCTATTTTTCCTATCTCTCTCAATGACCATACCCAATATTCTCTTAGCACTCCCTAAGTCCTTCATATCAAATTCAGAACTTAAATCTTGCTTTAACCTATTAATCTTTGACATAGAGTTGCTAATCAATAATATGTCATCGACATATAGAAGAATATAAACAGGGTTGTCATCAAGAGAAGAAAAATAGAAACAAGCATCATATTGGCTTCTTGAGAAACCAATGCTCACAATGAAAGTATCAAACCTTTTATACCATTGCCTAGGAGATTGCTTTAAGCCATACAATGACTTTTTCAGCAAGCAAACATGATCAGGATATCTCCTATTCACAAATCCTTCAGGCTGTCTCATCAGAATCCTCTCATCTAACTCACCATGCAGAAACGCAGTTTTAACATCTAACTGCTCAAGTTCCAAATCCAAGTACGCTACTAAGGATAACATAACCCTAATTGTTTTGAACTTGACTACAGGCGAGAATATCTCATTATAATCTATTCCTTCTCTCTGGGTATAACCTTTGGCTACTAACCTAGCCTTAAACCTAGGTGGATCGCTAGGTAATATTCCTTCTTTGAGCTTGTACAACCACCTGCACTCAATCAATTTCTGATTAGCAGGTTTATTAATCAGCTCCCAAGTCTTGTTGACATCTAAGGAATTCATCTCTTCCTTCATGGCAACCAGCCATTTGTCAGAATCAGCAGAACTAATAGCTTCTTGATAGCTATTCGGTTCACTTTGTCTAACTTCCAAAGAAGCAACAAGAGCTGCATATACAAGCTCAGCATAAGAGAACCTACGGTTAGGAATAACCTCTCTCCTACTCCTATCACGAGTGAGCTGATAGTTAGACAGATCTTCATGGACCGATCTAGCCAACTGCTCAGCCTCAACTGAAGAATCATTTTCAGATTGATCTCCAGTTTGATCCTCAACTTGATCATCAACGCCTATAATAGGCTCATCAGAGCCATCCATAGGCTCCACCTCAAACTGCATATTCTGATGCACTTGAGTGGTCTCAATAGACTCTTCACTAGAATTAGTAGGAGTCTTACAAGGGAAAGAATTCTCATCAAATATGACATCTCTGCTCACAATTATCTTAATCCCTCTAGACTCCTTGTCCCATAACCTATAGCCTTTACTACCATGCTGCTGCTGATAACCTAAGAAGACACACTTAAGAGCCCTAGGGTCTAACTTACCCTCTTTATTATGAGCGTAAGCAGAACATCCAAATATTCTAAGGTGATCTAAACTAGGCTTCCTATTATTCCATACTTCCATAGGACACTTCATCTCTAAAGACCTATGAGGACTCCTATTGACCAGATAAGCAGCAGTAAACAAGGCTTCCCCCCAGAAGGGCTTAGGTAACCCAGAAGTGAAGAGGAGACATCTGACCTTTTCCAACAAGGTCCTATTCATCCTCTCAGCAACACCATTTTGCTGAGGGGTATTACGAACAGTTCTATGTCTTAGGATACCAGAAGCTTTACAATATTCATCGAATTCTGAATTACAGAACTCTAGCCCATTATCAGTTCTAAGGGCCTTTAGCTTGGTACCTAACTGGTTTTCTTCTAAAACCCTCCAATCCTTAAACCTAAGGAAAGCTTCATCCTTGGTTTTCAAAAGAAACACCCAGACTCTCCTAGAAAAGTCATCAACAATGGATAGGAAATATTTGTTGCCTCCATGTGTGTCACATTTCTCCGGACCCCACAAATCGGCATGGACATAGTCAAGTTTGGCTTTGGATAAATGCAAAGCAGACTTGAAACTCAACCTATGTTGCTTCCCTAGAACACAAGGTTCACAGAAGCTCAGATCACAGATCTTGTCATTTCCAAACATCCCTTGTTTGCTAAATGAGTCAAGTCCCCCTTGACTCATATGTCCTAATCTCAGATGCCATTTCTCAGTAGCAGCAAGACTAGGATTAACTGTCACCGTATTCAAAGAACTAGACTTACATGAGCCATCAAGAATATATAACCCGCCAACTTTCCTACCAGTCAGAACAATTTTGTCATTCTTGACGACTCGCATACACCCATTGCTAGTCCTACTCTCACATCCCAAGTCATCTAAGGCTCCTAGAGAAATCAAATTTCTCTTAAGTCCAGGTATATACCTTACCTTAGTCAACTTGATTCTTTTTCCAGAATCCAAGTCCAGAATGATACTGCCCATACCGACAACATCACAAGTGTTGTCATTTCCCATGAACACCGTTTCATTCATAACTTCCTGGAAATCGACAAACCAGTCCTTATGAGGACTCATGTGAAAGCTACACCCGGAGTCAAGCACCCACGTATCAAGACATTTTAAATCAGTGACATTATACACCTCAAAGTGGTCAACCTGATTATTCTCACAGGCAAGGTTTGATTCATTATTCTCCGATTTATTTTTCCTAATCCAATCGAAGCAATTCTTCTTCAAGTGACCAACCTTGCCACAGTGGAAACACTTCCTAGACTCATTCTTTCCCTTGCTAACATTTTCATTTTTTGACTTATTCCCTTTATTTTTCTTCTTGAATTTATTTGTGGCATTATTATTATTTTGTTCGGGTCTATTCTTCACAAAGAGATTCGAACCAGATCTCTTTTGTTTCAGTAGTTCTAATTCTCTGGTTTTTAAACCAGAAGAAATCAGATCTACACTGGGGACGACACCGGCATACTGGTAAGCGTCTTTGACTACTTGGTAAGACTCAGGGATAGAATTTAATAAAATCATTGACTTAGTAATTTCATCTAAAGCCTGATCAGTACCTTTTAATCTAAGAGTCAATTTTAGAAATTCATCTAAATTTTCATCTATTGACTTACCAGTGTCCATTTTCCAAGAGAACAAGGAGCCTTTAAAGAATGCGAGATTAGGGGCAGTTTGAACCGAATAAATCGATTCAAGCTTACCCCAAATCTCTAGTGGAGTATCAGCTCCATCAACCTTTCTCAAGACATTGTCCGAGAGGTTTAAAATCAAGAGGTTGTACGCCTCTTCGTCTATTTCCTCCTTTCTCTTTTTCTGCTCATCAGACCATTTACCTTGGTCTTTTTCTAGAGCAATGGCGACTTTATTGTGTGAAAGAAGTGCACGGATCTTCTTTTTCCACACACCAAAATCGACCTTTCCGTCGTACACAGAGATTTCAAGTCTTGTTGAAGACATTCCCTCTCCCAAAAATAACCCCAAAAATAACAAAATAAAAAACGAATAGCTCTATATTCAGCTTAACAATTTTATCACAAAAAAAAAAAAAAAAACTAAATGCCGGGAACCTATAAAAATAAACAAGATCCAACAAAAGACAGCCAATATCACTGTAGTTTAATATGTTAATCTGTTGACTAATATGACAATCAATTAAGCTATAATCAGCCAAGCAATATTAATCTGTTGACTAAAAATTGACAATCAATTAAGCTATAATCAGCCAAGCAATATTAATCTGTTGTAAATCACAGTAACTTTATACTTATACCTGTTCTGTTTCCAGCGATTGCAACCAATAAACAGGAAAAACACAGCCCCAATTTAAAGACCCGAGAGCATACAGAAACAAGCAAAAAACGATAGCCAAGCAATACCTAAAAAACAGAAATACAGAAACAAGCAAAAACGAAATACCGAAATCAAGAAACACAGAAATTTTGTTTCAAGAACCGATAGCCAAGAATCGACAGGCTTTGATACCACTGTTGTAATTATATTATGTTTCTTTTATCTTTTTCTTTCTCTCTTAAGTCAGACAACGAAAACAGAAATCACACAATCAACACAGAGAGTTTTACCGTGGTTCACCGATAAATCCGGCTACATCCACGTTGAGCTCCACAGGAGGAACTCGTGCACTATATATGATGATTGTACAAAGAAAGAGCCACAGACGAAACAACAAAGATGAGAAAATCACGAAATCTAACCGGTTGCTCGAACTAAACCTGTTCGAGCCCTAGAGAACTCCCTGCCTCTAGCAATCAAGAAGATCGCCCACCGGATCCAAGGCTCGCCTCCTCCTCCGTCGTCGTCGTCTGCGGAACCGAGAGCAAGAAACCCGATCTCCTCTCGCTCGCCCTAGCTCTCTCTCCCTGTTTTCTCTTCTTCTTTTCGTTTCTGTAAAAGACCCCTCTGTTACAGCTCTATCTTTTTTTTTCTTAACTCTTATTCTATTACATAAAAGATTAATAAACTAATGGAAATTAAAAATAAATGGATGAGCTTGGGCTTCACAATTGGGCTTGGGCAAGGATGGGCTTCACACAACAAATAACTTGTGTTTTTTCCATTAAATGAACTTTTAATTTGTAAATTGCATAACTTTCCCTATTTTTCTTCGAAAATCTTCGGACAACTCTTTCTATTCAGTTTGAAGATGAATGTGTAATTTTAAGACATTTGTAGAAATTCGGGTTAAAGTTAGATTTTTAAGGTATGGTTTTGAAGCGACAAATATAAACGCGTTATGATGGCGTTTTCGAAGCTGAATTACTTGTTTAACATGCGTTTTTTTGTTTTTCTAAACTTTCTTTATCATTTCATTATTTAAAAAAAATATTAAAAATAGAATTAATACATCTATGACTGGGTAAAGATAAAATAAAACACATAAGGTGTTTTCAATTCAGACATCGAAGAATTTTTTTCGTCAATTCGAATACCAAATTATGAGATTTTTTCAATTTAGATACCGAACAATTTATTTCGTCAATTCAACAACCGAAGTATAAGATTTTTCAATTTAGACACTGAACAATTTAGTTCGTCAATGCGACCACCGAACTATGAGGGTTCTTCAATTTAGACACCGAGCAATTTCTTTATTCAATTCGTTCACCGAACTATGAAGTTTTTCATTCAGACACCAAACAATTTCTTTCGTCAATTCGAACACCCAACTATAAGCTTCTTTTCATTCAAGCACCGAATATTTTTTTCGTCAATTAGAACACCAAACTATGAATTTTTTCAATTCAGACACTGAACAATTTCTTTCATCAATTCGAATACCTAACTATGAGGTTTTTTCAATTCATACACCGAACAATTTCTTTCGTCAATTCGAACATTGAACTATGAGGGTTTCAATTCAGACACTGAACAATTTGTTCGGCAATTCGACCACCAAATTATGAAGTTTTTTCAATTTAGACACCGAACAAATTCCTTTGTCAATTCCACCACCAATCTATGAGGTTTTTTCAATTCCGACACCAAACAATTTCCTTCGTCAATTCGGCCAACAAACTAGAGATTTTTCAATACACCGAATAATTTCTTTTGTCAATTACCAAACTATGAAGTTTTTTCAATTCAGACACAGGACAATTTCTTTCGTAAATCCGAACATGGAACTATGAAGTTTTTTCAAATCCACATCGGACATATTTTTTCATCAATTCTGCCACCGAACTATAAGGCTTTTTCAATTCAGACGACGAACAATTTCTTTCGTTAATGCAAACACTGAACTATAAGGTTTTTTCAATTCATCACCGAACAATTTGTTTCATCAATTCAGCCACCGAACTATGAGGATTTTCAATTAGAGGCCGAACAATTTTTTTCGCAAATTCGGCCCACCGAACTATAAAGAGTTTTCAATTCAGACAGGAAATAATTTCTTTCAGCAATTCGAGAACCAAACTATGAGGTTTTTCCAATTCAGATCCCGAAAAATTTCTTTCGTCAATTCGACCCTTGAACTATGAGGTTTTTTCAATTCAGACCCCGAACATTTTCTTTCGTCAATTGGGCCCCCAAACTATGAGGAATTTTCAATTCAGACTCCGAATAATTTGTTTCTGCAATTCGACCCTTGAACTATGAGGTTTTTTCAATTCAGACCCCGAACAATTTGTTTCGGCAATTCAGCCACCGAACTATGAGTATTTTTCAATTCAAACACCAAACATTTTCTTTAGTCAATCGGCCCCGAACTATGAGGAGTTTTCAATTCAGACATCGAACAATTTGTTTCTGCAATTCGACCCTTGAACTATGAGGTTTTTTCAATTCAGGCCCCTAACCATTTGTTTCGGCAATTCAGCCACCGAACTATGAGGATTTTTCAATTCTGACCCCGAACATTTTCTTTCATCAATGCGGCCCCCAAACTATGAAGAGTTTTCAATTCAGACCCCGAACAATTTGTTTCGGCAATTCAGCCACCGAACTATGAGTATTTTTTCAATTCAAACACCAAACATTTTCTTTAGTCAATCGGCCCCCGAACTATGAGAGTTTTTTCAATTCAGACACGAACAATTTGTTTCTGCAATTCGACCCTTGAACTATGAGGTTTTTTCAATTCAGGCCCCTAACCATTTGTTTCGGCAATTCAGCCACCGAACTATGAGGATTTTTCAATTCTGACCCCGAACATTTTCTTTCATCAATGCGGCCCCCAAACTATGAAGAGTTTTCAATTCAGACCCCGAACAATTTGTTTCGTCATTTCGGCCACCGAACTATGAGGATTTTTCAATTCTGACCCCGAACAATTTGTTTCGTCATTTCGGCCACCGAACTATAAGGTTTTTTCAATTCAGACCCCGAACAATTTGTTTCGGCAATTCAGCCACCGAACTATGAGGAGTTTTCAATTCAGACCCCGAACAATTTGTTTCTGCAATTCGACCCTTGAACTATAAGGTTTTTTCAATTCTGACCCCGAACATTTTCTTTCATCAATGCGGCCCCCAAACTATGAAGAGTTTTCAATTCTGACCCCGAACAATTTGTTTCTGCAATTCGACCCTTGAACTATGAGGTTTTTTCAATTCAGACACGAACAATTTGTTTCGGCAATTCAGCCACCGAACTATGAGGATTTTTCAATTCTGACCCCGAACTATGAGGAGTTTTCAATTCAGACCCCGAACAATTTGTTTCGTCATTTCGGCCACCGAACTATGAGTATTTTTCAATTCAGACCCCGAACAATTTGTTTCGTCATTTCGGCCACCGAACTATGAGGTTTGTTCAATTCAGACCCCGAACAATTTGTTTCGTCATTTCGGCCACCGAACTATAAGGGTTTTTCAATTCAGACCCCGAACATTTTCTTTCGTCAATTCGACCCTTGAACTATAAGGATTTTTCAATTCTGACCCCGAACATTTTCTTTCATCAATGCGGCCCCCAAACTATGAAGAGTTTCAATTCAGACCCCGAACAATTTGTTTCGTCATTTCGGCCACCGAACTATGAGGTTTTTCAACTCATACCCCGAACAATTTGTTTCGTCATTTCGGCCACCGAACTATGAGGAGTTTTCAATTCTGACCCCGAACTATGAGGAGTTTTCAATTCAGACCCCGAACAATTTGTTTCGGCAATTCAGCCACCGAACTATGAGTATTTTTCAATTCAGACCCCGAACAATTTGTTTCGTCATTTCGGCCACCGAACTATGAGTATTTTCAATTCAGACCCCGAACATTATCTTGCGTAATTTCGGCCCCCGAACTATGAGGAGTTTTCAATTCAGACCCCGAACAATTTTTTTCTACTATTTGTCCTTGAACATGTCTCATTTAGACCACGAACAATTTGTTTCGTCATTTCGGCCACCGAACTATGAGGAGTTTTCATTCAGACCCCGAACAATTTGTTTAGGCATTTCGGCCACCGAACTATGAGGAGTTTTCATTCAGACCCCGAACATTTTCTTTCATCAATGCGGCCCCCAAACTATGAGAGTTTCATTCAGACCTCGAACAATTTGTTTAGGCATTTCGGCCACCGAACTATGAGGAGTTTTCATTCAGACCCCGAACAATTTCTTTCGTCAAATTCGCCCACCAAACTATGAAAATATATCTTTTTGCCACCGAACTATAAGGGTTTTTCAATTCAGGCACCGTAAAATTTATTTCTTCAATTTGAATACCCAACTATGAGATATTTTCAATTCAGACCATCAACAATTTGTTTTGGCAATTCGCCCCTCGAACTATGTGTAGCACCCGGTTTCAATAAATCAAAATAAGTTATTAAACGGTGGTATATAATTCTTATGGTTAAAATTTAGTGAAATGTTGATTAGGTTGTAAATGACTAGGCAGGGGCAAGATGGTAATTGCGAATTTATATTGTGGATAAGGTATTTAAGGAAAGGTTTAGTGAGGTTTAGCCGCCACTGTTTTATTACTCTTACCTCTCAGCTCAAGCAGACTACCTCTGGGCGATTTCCCCTTCGGTTTTCCCCAACCAAGGTGAGTTTTGAATCAACTACTTGTCGTTCTAGTGCTAGGGTAGCTGAAGGATTGCAATGTATGTGTCTTCGATAAGCTGCGGGTGAGAGATTTGGGTTTTGGGGTTTAGTGATGTATCGGGAATGCTTAATCAGTAAAGCCCCAAACTGGCTTCCTTAGACTTCAGTAGTTAGATAAAGTTTAGTGGAGATCTAATCCATAATCTGTCAATGGTTTTAGGTGAGCAGATTTTTGGAGTAGCATATAGCCGAGCGATTTCCAGGAGCCAGGTAAGTAAAGTAATGTGTGAGCCTTCGGGCCTACATCACAAAACAGTAGGTTTATGCATGTTTGAGTGTTTCTTTTCTTTATGTCATGCATTAAGTTTTTGAAGAATTACGAAAATGAATTTATGTGCAAGGTTATGATGAGTATGAATTGAATGAAACAGAGTAGCTGTTAAGGGAAGTAATCCGCCCCTTAACTGAGTAGAGGATTTATTACATTGGGAGAACCGATCCCACTCCCAAGGGAATTAAGGGATCTGTATTAGCTGTTAAGGGAAGTAATCCACCCCTTAACTGAGTAGAGGATTTATTACATTGGGAGAGTGGAGAACCGATCCCACTCCCAAGGGAACTTAGGGATCAGACCAGTTTATGAACGATGCACAACTGAGTTGAGAAAAATTAGAAACTGCATGATCAGGGTTTATGTTTCAGCATACATTTCATTAATGCTTTACTTGCTTAGCATTAGGCTAATAGATGAGTTTTGTGATGTAGGTGTTGAGGATACAGCAGGTGATTTCCCTGAGAGCATAACCGAGTAGATGAGGTTGGTGGAGCACGGCTGTGCAACGGTCAGGCATCTGATGGGGCGGTTTGACTGGTGTCATTGACTAACAAAGATTAATTGACAGTATTTCAAATTTATTATACTGAGCTTTCATGACAGTAGAAATTTTAATGTTTTGGAATTCGCTTTTGAGTTTCTTTTCTGACAACGATATTCTGTTGGGATTTCAAGATAGTACTTATGAGTTTCTAGTGACACAAAGGTTTGGATTGTCTCTGGTTAGTTTTAGCAAGAATGAGTTACTTGAAGTTTTCAAAAGTATTCTTAGTTTTCTCTGAATTTAGTATTCTGTTGGTTTATTACTGGATTTGCAAGTGAAGCGATTAGAGTTGTTGTTTTGCTCTCTATCGACAGATGATATCTGTCGGTAGATGTTGAGTAAATTTTAAATTCTATCGGAAGATGTCTTCAGAAAAGCCATCGGAAGATGTAAATTTTAAAGTCTATCAGTAGATGCTTTAAGGAGTTACGTGAGTAGCACGTGTCGGCAGATGTAGTCCATTCCATCGGAAGAGGGAGAAACCCGTTTGTCGTTTAGCGAATCGGAAGGTGTAGAGTAACCCGTTTGTCGTTTAGCGAATCGGAAGGCGTGGAGTCATATTGTTGTTATCGGAAGATGACGTGTGTTTGTCTATTGAGAGATGAAATTGCGCTGACTTCATCGGCAGATGAAGTTATGTTAACTTCATCAGCAGATGAAGTGGTGTGTGAAGTTACCATGATTTCATCGGCAGATGAAGTTGTGGGTGAAGTTGTGTAGACGTCATCGGCAGAAGCCTTTGGTTTTCTGCTTCTGCTCCTTCCGTTGACTAGTCGTCGGCAGACGAGTTCAACTCGTGACGTCATTGGCAGGAACCTCGTTCCGTTTCCTTCCGTTGACTTTGTCGTCGGCAGATGAATTCGACTTTTGTAATTCCTTGAGTAGTCCATCATTTAAAACCTTATTTTCTCTTGACCGAATACTTTAAACATTTCCATTAATCTTTCCAACAATATTTTCACAGCTAGTTAAATCCCCATTGTAGTTTTAAAAAATTTTCCGCTGCAAAGTTTTCAAATGTTTTGAACGTTTAGAAAATGTCAAATTTTGAATGTCGAATGAAGTTTTAAATTTATTCGAAATTTCTTAGTTATGATCAAATAATGAGTAGCGAACCGGGTTCAGATAACTCGGGGCGTTACACTATGAGTATTTTCAATTCAAACCCCGAACATTTGCTTTCGTCATTGCGGCCCCCGAACTATGAGTATTTTTCAATTCTGACCCCGAACATTATCTTGCGTCATTTTAGCCCCCGAACTATGAGGAGTTTTCAATTCAGACCCCGGACAATTTATTTCTACTATTTGATCCTTGAACTATGAAATTTTTTCGATTTAGACCCCGAACAATTTTTTTCTTCATTTCAGCCTCCAAATTATGAGATGTTTTCAATTCAGATCCCAAACAATTTATTTTAACAATTTGATCCTTAAACTATGAAGTTTTTCAATTCATACCCCCAAACTAGGAGGAGTTTTCTTTTCAGACCCCGAACAATTTGTTTGGGCATTTCGGCCACCGAACTATGAGGTTTGTTTAATTCAGACCCGAACAATTTCTTTCGTCAAATTCGTCCACCAAACTATGAAAATATATCTTTCAGCCATCGAACTATAAGGGTTTTTCAATTCAGACACCGTACAATTTATTTCTTTAATTCGAACACCCAACTATGAGATATTTTCAATTAAGACCCCCAACAATTTGTTTTGGCAATTCACCCCCGAACTATGAGAAGTTTTCAATTCAGACCCCTAGCAATTTTTTTCTGCAATTCGACCCTTGAACTATGAGGTTTTTCAATTCAGACCTCGAACAATTTGTTTCGACAATTCAGCCCCCGAATTATGAGGAGTTTTCAATTCAGACCCAAAACAATTTTTTTCTACAATTCCACCCTTGAACTGTGAGGTTTTTTTCAATTCAGACCCCAAACAATATGTTTCGGCAATCTGGCCACCGAACTATGAGGAGTGTTCAATTCAGACCCCGAACAATTTGTCCAATTGCACTGCTTGTTCTTCCACCTTTCTTACATTTTCTAATATTTTGTGAAAGATTACGATTAGATCTGCGGTGTCACACAGGGTTATTACGTGCGGCACCGATAAAAAAAAAAAAAAAAAAAAAAAAAAAAAAAAAAAACAGTGACGGAAAACGGTTACTATTTTTTTTGGAACATAATGAA